>PVKU01006889.1:0-95964 GCA_004027475.1 Anoura caudifer
CTCCTCCTCCTCCTCCTCCTCCTCCTCCTCCTCCTCCTCATAGTGTCGTTATCTGGTTTTGGAGTTAAGATAATACTGGTCTCATAAAATTAGCTTGGGAACTATCCCTCTTTTGAATTTTTTGAAATAGTTAGAGAGTGAGAGTTGTTAGTTTTTCTCAGAATGTTTGGTAAAATTCACCTCTTAAGCCATTCAGTCCAGGTTTTTCGTTTGCTTGGAGTTTTTTTTATTACTGCTTCAATTTTACTAGGTGTAATCTGTCTATTCAGATTCTCTGATTCTTCTTGACTTAATTTTGGAAGATTATATGTTTCTAGGAATTTATCCATTTTACCTAGGTTGTCTATTTGTAATTTTCTTTATTTGAATCCTCTTTCTTTTTTTTCTTGATGAATCTGGTTAAGGGTTTGTCAATCTTGTTTATCTTTTCAAAAAAAAAAAAACAGCTCTTAAACTCATTGATCTTTTGTATGTTTTTTAAAGATTCTATTTCATTTATTTCAGTGCTGATCTTTATTATGTCTGCTTTCTACTCATTTTTGCTTTCTTTGGTGTTCTTTTTCAAGTTCCTTTAAGTATAAAGTTAGATTGTTTTTTTGTTTGTTTGTTGTGAGATAGGCCTGCAGTGCTTTTAATTTCCTTGTTCAGATTGCTTTTCTTGTGTCCCACAGATTTTTGGATTGTTGTGTCTTCATTTTCATTTTTTTCAAGGTATCTTTTAATTTCTTCCTTGATCTTGTTGTTGACCCATTCATTGTTTAATAACATGTTGTTTAGCTTCCCTGTCTTCTTGTGTTTTTCAGCATTCTTCTTGTGATTGACTTCTAGTTCCATAGTGTTGTGGTCAGAGAAGATGCTTGATATAATTCCAACCTTTTTAAATTTATTGAGACTTGTTTTGTGTCCGCACCTGTGATCGAGCCTAGAAAACAGTCCATGTGCACTTGAAAAGTCGGTATATTTTGCTGCTTTGGGGTGAAATGCTCTGAAGATATCAATTAAATACATTTGATCTAGCATGTGGTTTAAGGCTGCTCTCTCCTTGTTGATTTTCTGTCTGGAAGATCTATCCATTGAAGTCAATGGGGTATTAAAATCCCCTACTTTGACTTCATTTCTGTTAATCTCTCTTTTTGCTCATCAATATTTCCTTTACATATTTAGGTGAGAAATTGTACATATATCACCCAACACAAGGAAACAGAAATAGTCATAACAGACATCTGTACTAAAAGTAATAGGTACTTCATGTTCTATAAATACTATACTATATGTAACTTTAATGTTTTATATTATAAATCTTGAGCAAACTAAAGCAATTTCTAGTATCATAATATATTCACATCTGTTTTATCCACTCTGTTGATGTCAAGTACACAATTAAAGGTAAACTCTAAAACAGCTTATATTTTCTTCTTATGTTAAAAAAATCTAGTATTAAAGGAGAATCTTGATTTAATAATCAAAAAGGAGGAAAAGTACATCTTCAATGCATGCCTGTGGAGAAGAAAACTGTGGGTTTTGCTTAAAATAATAATTTAAAATACAGTTGACATCAAAATTTCATTGCATTAACTTTATTCACTGTTTCTTGTTGATTTAAAAATTATTATATTTTTTATTTGTTTCTCTAATAGGGATTATATGTGAGTATTCACATGACTATGATTTTTATAGTCAATGGCCATAACAATTGTTGCATTCCTTTGTGTGAGTAGAAATATAAACTTTATTGGTTAGTTGCTTCTTTTGCACATTCGTTAATATGTGGATTGCTTGATCCATCTGAAATTACTTTCCATAGATGTGATTTCTATTACCTAGCATAATGTAGTCATCTCAAACTGTCATTTCAGGTGAAAAAGTTATGATTAGGTTACTGAAATAAATATACATGCACTTAAGACCATAAATAATAGATTTTCCAATGCAAATTTGGATGCTAGCAGTAGAATTCTCAGACATTTTTATTTGTAGCCTCAAATTTTATTGTGTCCTAGAAGGTAAATATATCAGAAAATATTTGGCATCACCTTAGATATTGATCTTAAAATCATCTAAATCTAGGCATTTTAACATCAGACAAATAAAATATACTAACTTTTTATCTGGTAATTTGATTTCATTTGTTTGACAGTTACCTATTACCCACTACATATAATAAATGGTACTAAGGACTGGGTGGGTACGCATAGATCAGTGAAGCCCATTCTGTGACTTCCAACAGCTCACAATCTAGTAGGTGACAATGATGGATACAAAATAGCTATGTTATGGGACAGGGACTGGCTTGGAGCAGGTTTGCCTCAGGTGAGCCTATAGTGTGGGAGTTCTTGACTTAGTATAGGAAATGTTTCACAACATAAGTGTGGGTAATTTTGAGAGTATATTTATTAAGGCTGGGGACAGTGAAACAAAGGAAAGACTTAGGGTAGAAGAAGTAACAGGAGAGCCAAGGCAGTGCTCTGCTTTGGCTCCCTAGAAAATTTATAGGAAAGGAGCAAACCAAGGCAGGGCTACTGTTAGCTCACTGAGAAGTAAAGGTCACAGAGACTGAATTGAGCCAAGGTAGGGCAGCTTTTAGTTCACTGGGAAGTCAGAGAAAAGGAGAGTCTTGGAGACAGGATTGGGGGTAAGCACAGGTGGAGCTGCCACTGCAGAGTTTAAGAAGAAATAAAAAGTTGATGCCTGGAAAGGGGCATGGACCAACTCTAGAGTGAGCCACATTGAGTCTTTTTTCCTGAGGGCTTTTTTTTCTTGTTTTCTGCAGCAGTGAGGATCTTAAGGAAGGTTTTCAGCAGCAGAATATTCACCAGGTTTCCAGGCACATTTTTAATATGCTGATAACATCAAAAATGAGTGTATAGCGGGGTTTGGGAATAGTCTTTGTTCTACAATACTGTTTCACTTTTTATCTTGGGTCTGTCTGGCTTTTCATAGGGTTTTTTATTATTTGTTCCCTGACTTTATCCGTCCTTGGGTTAAGCTGGCACAAATGCCATTAATTGGGTCTCTGTTCTCTATTTTTCAGACCAGGGATATTTGAAAGCTATATATTCTTTGAGTAGGGAGGAGAGGTATAAACCATTCACTCTCCAGTGTCCTTGGTTAAAGGAGATAAAGTCTTGTGATTCACTAGCTGGCTGTAAGTTGCTCAGACTGTTTGGCCTTGTTTAATTTTCTTATCTCAGTTTCCCCATTACACTTGCCCAGGAATTTTCCTATCTTTTTGCTATCCAGTCACAGCTGTAATGCAAAAATGTCAGCTTAATGTGGTAACACAGGGCAGAATGCAGTGAGGAAGCACTAGAAAGATACTGACCTATTTTAGATGATCTGGGGAATCTGTGAAGTTTAGTATGGTCTGAGGTTTTTCAAAATTTGTAAGATTTTACTAAAAATTTGGAGTTGGTGATGTTAGATGCTCAAAGAGATAGAGTATAAATAACCAACATCATTGAGATTTATGGAGATTAAATATTTTGGACAATGGTAAGAAAATAATGCATCCAGTGCAGTGGTTACTAATTACATTTGGCTGTTTAGTACTTGAAATGAATCAGGAAGCATGCCCAAATGTTACTATTTTGTATGTAGTAGGTTAATATAGGAAAATTAAAGTACATGTATTTGAATTATTGGTCCTCCACATAGGAGAAGTGTGAACTTAGGTCAATCCTTTAACCTTATGAACTGGATTTATTTATTTTGTAAAATGGGGATAATAAATTGGTTCATGAAATAATAGAGCATATAAGTATCAAACATGATGATAAGACCAAAGGAAATATTCAATATCTGGAAGCCATGATTGAGATCACTTTAAAGATAAAGAGATTTTGAAGTTCTTATGGATGAAGTGACTTACTCAAAGCAAATCTAAGGAATGGAGGAGCAAGGAAACCCTAAGAGCTGTTAAGGATTCCATAGGCATCATTCAGGAAGATGACTTTGTGAATTCCCTCAGTGTGTACACAGTAAGTTTTGAAATATTAATCTTACTCATTGCCATTCTTTGATCTGTCTTTCCAAATTCCTGTGGCACATAGTCTCAGTGCCTGATTTTCTCTGATGGTATAATGGTGCAGCCAAGGGGAGCCCCCAAATAGGGATTTGTAATGTGGCCCAGAGCTCAGGGTGTTCAGGAAATATTAGAGAAAAAAAAAATATATATAATGTCCTCACCCCCACCAGTCTGAGCTGGGGATGGGACACATGGAGCAGAGCCATTGAGAGTTGCTTCGCATAGCAACAACTTTGCAACTAACCACTGGAATGGTCATTTGACGCATCTGTAACTTTTGACCAGTTTTATGGATATGTTAAATAGCTGTGGCCCTGCTTTGAGCTGGGGGATGGGAGTGACTTCAACCCAGGATGTAACTGGGAAGCAACTCCCCCTGGTTACAGCACCTGCGTGAGAGCTTGAAGATGATTGGCCCCACACCATGGGGCCATGCCTGCCGGACTTACTATGGCAGCCCAGAAAAGCTAGAAGGATACAGGAATGCTGGCAGGTGTAACTGATTGTGGGAGGAGTAGGAAATGGGGCTGCAGAGGAACCGTTGCATGGGGATTTAAACCCAGGTGTGGCAGCCATGACAGATATCACCACGCAGCTTTGTCAGAATGGAATCATCACACAGTTTAGGCAGAGGTTGGGACCACTCAGCTTTGGGTTGCTCCTTTTTGCCACGTGGCTTAGGAAACAGGGGAGATTTTGCCTGGAAGAAAAGGGGTGAAAGGACTCTTGCTGGTGGGCCATGAGAAGGTGCCACATGGCTTTGGATTAACTGGAGATCATAGCAGTGACACAGCTGATAGTCCTGGGAGCCTGAATCATGGACTTCTACTTCTTTTCTTGAGATACAGTATCCAGACTGGGCAAAGGGGAGAAAGAAGGACTGTGTGCATTCATGGGTATTCTAAAGAACTTTAATATTTAATGAAGACATTAAGTCATTACTCTAAGTCTGTACAACTTTTAAATAAATAATTCCTTTCCTTTACACCAATCTCTGGCATTGAGAGATGTCTTTCCTCTGGCAGTGGCCAAAGAGAACTTAGTACAGGGCAGGGAACCCCTGGAGAAAAAGTGGGAGGTCCTTTTGGTAATAGTGTATCATTCACCAACCCCCAGGGTCTGTTCTGTAACAATGCCAATGCCTCCGTATTACAATGAATTGCAATTTGAGGGGAGGAGGAGGGTGAGGCAATGTAGCACTGGATTGAATTCCTCCACATCCAAGACTTCTGGAACCTCCTACTCTGAAATTGTTTTCTCAGTTAAAGATGTGATGTGATAATTACATGTTTCTTAGGGTAAGGAAAGTGAAAAACATGCCAGCCATTGCAGCCTTGAACAGTGTATGTAAACCTATAGAACTTCTTATGCAAAAAATCTATGACAACCCTCTTTTAATCTCCAGTTTAGAAAAGCAGAGGTTTTATAACTTACAGATTCTCTTTTTATCCCACATCCAACAAACCTCAGTGAAGTATATGACCATCTATGTTTGTGCATATGATATCTTTTTACTTTTCTGTTAAAATTCTGAATTAAAAAAAATACTCTGTAATAACTGTGGAGGTGACAGAAGAAAGTTCCATATACATGTAGACAATTGATCATGTGTCCAATTATCCTTTATACTATATATTTTTTCAAGAATGAAGTTTTTAGTGGCAGTTTGTGTCTTTTTTGGGGTATAATCTGTTACCAATACTAAAGGTCTTTGCCTGATATTTATTTAAGGAAAGTTTTGGTTGCTCAATATAGTATAATTATACAGTTCCATCAATCTAGAAGATTTTTATTAAGTAAAGTGTATATTCTTTTCTTCTTGGGTGCTATGCTTCTTAAAATTAATCTTTAAGTAACTATAATCAAACAGACATTTTGACATGTGTTATAAAGATCCTGAAATATTGAATGGAAGTGATAATGCACTCTCTTTTTTTTAATTTATTGATTTTCTTGAGAGAGAGAGACTTCGGTTTGTTTTTCCACTTATTTATGCATTCATTGGTTGATTCTTGTATGTGACCTGACTAGGATCAAACCCACAACCTTGGCACAATGCTTTAACGATGGAGCTACCTACTTAGGGTAGTTAATGTACTTTCAATAATCCTATTAATGGGGGCAAAGTATGCCAAATCCAAATCTCTCTTATCTAAAATGCTTACAGACTGAGGCTGTGGAGTTTCTTCTAATGTAGCAAATGCTTTCCTTTTCTACTAGTCAAGCAGGTAAAGTAACTTACATAGAGCAAACCACAAAAAGTGGGGTCTGATGCTTCTATTTTTATCCAGAAGCCCAATAGCATTATTTTAGAAATTGTCCTCCAGATATCGTGATTGAGGGAGAGCTGCTGTGTGTTGTATACTGGAGGTTTGAACTCTGGCTAATAAATTCTTCTTAGCTGATAGTGCTGCTTACAATTGACCCATGGTGAGCTGAGAGAAAATTTTAAAGTGCCTCAAGCAAGCAGGCAGCAAATAAGATGTTCAAGTGTATTTTCCACTGGCAACCCCAATTGGTATCCCTATTCTGAATAGCAATAACAAAGATTAAAGAACTAAGGCCAGCAAAACAAAGCTTACCTCAGAGGTGAAAGAAAGTTGAGTTGAGAAAATATGATCATTGAAGATATTCAAATATATTTTCAATGTACTATTTCCACATCATGAAGCTGTGAGCACTCTGCAAACTCCAAGAAAACTCTGTTTGCTTAGATTTCTCACATTTGTCCCTCTCAAACAAGGTTCACCTGAACTTAGAGTAAGTGCATTAAAAAATAGGATTTAAGAAAGTTTTCAAATAACACACCTCACCTACTGATTCTTAAGAATATAATTCCTAAGAACTCTAGTCAATATAATTCCTAAGAATTTTTCATGTTGTAAGCCATAAAAATGCAACTGTACAAGAGAGGAACCACACTAGACATTGCTGGCACAGGGGCCTCAGTGTGGATGTGTGTCTCCTGAGAGCAGAGGCTCAGAGGGGCCTAGTGGGAACAGAGTCCTGACAACTGGACTGAGGGTACTGGGAGGGGGCAAAGAGCATGGGAGGCAAAGCTGTGTGAACTGTAAAGACAATGTCCTCTTAAGTTTATTTTTCATCTAGAGCATGACTATAATCACCTGAGTGTGATCCAAACTGAGGAGGAGTGCATTTGTAAGATACACACTGAATTTCAAAGACAGTATAAAAATTGAAGGAAAAAATATCTTATTAATAATTTTGTATTGATTATGTATTTAAATGATACCATTTTAGATATATTAGGTTACATAAAATATAACACTATAATTAATTTTGCTTCTTTCTTTTTACTTTTTTTTTATTCTCACCCAAGGACATTTTTTCATTGCTTTTTAGAGAGAGAGAAAGAGAAAGAGGAAGGGAAAGAGAAATGCATGGATGTGAGAGAGAAGCATTGATTGGTTGTCTCCTGTACACACATGGACCAGGGGGATCACATGTACTGGGAGGGGGGAATGAACCTGCAATGTAGGCATGTGACTGACCTGGGCTTGAATTTGCAACCCTTCTGTTACAGGATGAGGCTCCAACTAACTGGGCCACACCATCAAGGGCTCTTTTTACTTTTATAATGTGACTATTAGACCATTCAAAATTGCATGTGTGGCTTGCATTTCATTTATTTCTGCTGCACAGTGAGGCTGGGGGTTGATGGAAGTAGTCTGACTGATAAGGACAGAATTCAGTCTTTTTCTCTCAGTGGCCCTGGCATGTTCATGATACTTACTTCTAAAGAAAACTAGCTCTTAGCAGGTAAGACAAGTGGGCAAGGAAAAATGTCTTTTGTCTCCTTTGAAGAATATTTAGAAAATTACCTCTTCAGGAATGGGTGTTAAAATAGGAAGGCTGACTTCAGTTGGCTGGGGATTCTAACAGAGTATGGAGGGACATCTGCAGGTTGAATGTCCAGGACAATGGGGAATCCACACTGACATCTATGAGAACTAAGTTGTTCTGAATAGCTTTATGACTAAGGCAGAAACTTGATAGACAGTGTGGGGAGACATTGTCCACTGTTACAGGTAAGCAACAATTAAAACTAAAGGTGAGTTCATAATTATTTCATCTAAATATAAATCATTCCTAGTAGATAGCAGTGTTCTCTGATTAAAATATTCACCTTAGAATATATACATAAAGATTCATTTTGAAAGGAGATTTACATATTCACAGTGACTAATGACAGAGTTTGGGAATCAAGTTGGGTCTTGTGGTGAGTCAGCTTTTGCCCACTAGGTTATGTATCAGTGTTTGTGGAGAAAGGTGTGTCCAATATCTTACCTGCCACTTTCTGACATCTGGGACTGAAAACATTTATACCCAAGGTCCTTGGGATTCTTACAGACACTTCTTTTTCATTGTTACTGAGCTCACCTGCCTCCAAGAGGAAAGTGCAAGGGGGAACGCTTGTTTCTCCAGAGAGGACATCAAGACCAGAAGGCCAACTACATTAATACTTCCCCCAATATTCACATCCTAATCTTTTGAGATCCTTTTTCCACCATGCTACCAAAATTGTCATTGTGTTTCTGTCCTTCCCCTGATTAGAAAAAAATGAGATTCTTCTACCACATTCAAGATTATCAGAGCAGAACATGAATATTTTTGTTGTGATCTCTTATCTACCTGCCTCACCAAACTCAATCTCAGTTACTTCTCCAAAAACTGTCTGGCCAACCAAATATCCTAAAATGCTTAGTTTCATTAATCTCCTGTGTCTCTGCAAATAATGTTATGTTTTACATGCTTGACTAGGCTAACTATTATCAACTGAGATGAACTTCCTTTCCAGGTAGCCCTCATCTGACCTCCACCAATCACCCCAGGCTCCATATTTGCTTTCCCAACATCATGTAAATTTTGTTGTCATAGAATTGGCCACTATATGTGTTTATCCTAAGTGACTCCCAGATCCTAGAGGTAAAACACTCTTGTTCAGCATATTGCATCTTCATTGCCTAACACAAAATCATATATAGCAAATACTCAGTAAAAGTTTACTGAGAAGAAATTTAAAAGAATTGCAAATTCTCCTCATAACCTCTAATCAGGTATTTGATTTAAACAAAGATGTATATATAGTTATTGAAGATGTACCAACTTGAACCATGTTATTTTAATTGCTAAAAATGTTTTTAATAAAAAGTGACTTGTTTTCTATTTAAAAATGTTATAAATGAAATGATTGATCTCAGGATGACACACATATGTAGAAAACTAAATATGCATACAGATGGTCACTGACATACAAAACAGTCATAAAATGCCTCTGTGTGTAAGAATATATGAATCACACTATGTCAGTCCTTAAATAGCATTGCATTGGCAGAAAATGTCATGAAATACACATTGTGCAATACATGGGGGAAAAAAACTATGAAGTCAGGTTTAGGCCTCTGATTTTCATTCTTCACAAAGCTACTTAACTTCTGTTTTTAATTTACTTTAGCTTGTTTCTTCAGTTTTCATTTAAGCTATCCTTATCCCAATATAGATCCATATGGTGCTGTCTCTAAGAAAGCCTTGGTAGCTTTGAACAGCCAAGTGGCTTTCCTCCCAGACTTTGGAGTCTACTTAGTACCTCATGCATACTCACCAGATGCTTACTCTTAGCTTTAAGAGTGTTGCTGAGAGGCAAATTCTTTAACTACTGCCTTATGTAACAACTGGCCATCTGTCCCACCATTGCTCTCAGAGACTAGAGATCCAACTTTTAGAAATTTCACATTCACAGCATGCACATTCAATAAAGGTTTCAAAGATGTTTAGATTAACCACATTCTGTCAAATGATTTTTACTGAAGATGTTTTGAGACTTAGTGATTAAGTCATTATAAAGTGCAAAATAATTGTGCAGTCATTCACACACATGCAGCCAAATATATATGAGTTCCTAATACATACAATATACTATGTGTGTTTATAAATATAGAAACAAAATTAACAGATGTATAACTATTATTGCATATCTAACTTGATAGGCTTTTTTGGTAAAATTCATTATTTTTTTCCATTTGTATCTAAAGTTTAAAAGAAATTACTAGATGTGGACTTAGACCCATTTTGGAAAGAAACAAGCAGTGAGTTTGGAAATATAATTATATTGAGATTCATCCATGTTGTAGTATGTGCCAGCAGTGTATTTTTTTAAAAGTTCTGAGTAGCATTTTATTGTATAGATGTATAACAGATTTTTCCAATGCTAATCACATTTATTTTTTATCCTTTTTTTAAATAGAAATTTAAGAAGTATATCACATTTAATGAAGAGCTATAATTCTTCTAAAAGTATTTGACATGAAAATATAATAATTTGAAAGGACTGATATGGTGAAATCTGGAATATCTTGAATTACTCTGTATCAGGTGCTTTCCTCATGTAATCCCTAAACATGAGATAAATATTGTCTTGCTCCTTCCATGGGTGAGACACTGAAGTGCACGAATAGCAAATCACTTTATTTCTTTTAAACAGCTTTATATAGGTAAAATTGATGTTCAGAAAATTACAAATATTAAAAGTATAAAATTTGATTTTTGGAATAAATAATTTGTAAAAGCATCCCTATAATAAAAATTATAAGCATATCACCCCCCCCCAAATATCAGCCATGATGCTTGAATGAGTTTGTCCCATCCTTTGCCACCACCAGCCTTCATCTCCAGGCAACTACTGCAATCTCTATACACAAAATTGTATTTCTCAGAATTTTATATAAATGATATCAAACATTATTTACTCTTTGTTGTTTAACATATTTCACTGGTATACCATATTTTTTGTACCATAAGATGCACCCCCCCAAATTTGGGAGGAAAATGTGGGTGCATCTTATAGTCTGAATGTAGCTTACCTGGCTTGCTGTTGGGGGGGAGCAGTAGCCTATATTATTTATGTTATTAAATATTTTACCACATTTTTTGCTTCAATTTTTTTTCCTGTTTTCCCCCTCTAAAATCTAGGTGTGTCTTATGGTCCAGTGAGTCTTATACTCCTAAAAATACAATAATTAGTTTGAGATTTATCCATATTTTAGTATGTGCCAGCAGTGCATTCTTTTAAAAGTTCTGGGTAACATTCTATTGTATAGATGTATAACAGTTTTTTTAGATGTTAATCACATTTCTTTTATTTAATTTAAATATTTTTTTAATTTTTAAATCACCCTTGACATACAAGGTTACATTAGTTTCAGGTATATAACAATTTATTTACCTATTCATCCTGATGATGGGCATTTGGGTGATTTTGGGGGGGGGGTATTACACATAAAGCTTTCATAATGTTCAATATATGGTTTCATTTGGACATACGCTTATTTTCTCTTCCCTAATCACATAGGAGTGAAGTTGATGTAATAATATGTGTACAGATTGTTGTTCATTAAACTGTCAAACTGTTTTACTTGTGCATAGTTTATCTGTTTGTTTCTTGCTTTTGAGATTACCAAAGAAAAATGAAAGCAATGCTTTTTCTAAGTAGTTCCCACTGCTGAGGCAAGACAACTCTGCATCCTCTACTCAGTAATTATAAGCTTTTCCAGTCTGGTCAAATTGAACTCTATTCTGTGTCCTTTGGGGATTATATACTCTTTTCCTCCTAATCATTTTGGGAGGTTCCTTTTCTCCTTCCCTTATATCCTCAGCTTGGTAGACAAAGGGTCTCTTCTCTGAATATCTCCAGTTCTCTTTCTGTGCAGCCATCTCCTCTCCTGTACTTTGTCCTGGGAACTCTAGCTACTTGGTTTCTGACTCTCCACTCCATCTCAACTCAGGGAGTCTGTTTCTTGGCTAGTTTCTTGGGGTCATGACCTGGAAACTCTCAAAGCTACGGCATATGCATTAGAGCAATTGTGGGACTTACCTTGTTTCTGGATGTCACATGTGTATGTTAGTGATATAGTCTTTCCTATAAGTCAGCTGGACAATTGCTTGGCTAGCTGCTGCTAAGCAGCCAGCACCAAGGAATAAGCAGCCAGCATGGGCATCACACATAGTAACTATACTATTCACTCAGCTTTTATTGAATGAGGGTTCACTCAAAATAGAATATCAACATATATTAATTTTCTACTCACACTCTAACAGTCTAAGATAAATATAATACACACACACAGCAATCAATGGGAGATAACACACCCGAGCCCCAGGGTCTCCGTCCCCATGTCTGGGAGACAGCACAGTGGGCAAGGGACTTGTCAGCATCTTTCAAGGAAGGATCTCTGGAGCCAGGTGGGCAGCAGGGCAGAGAAAGTCCGCAGTAGTACAAGGAAGAGTTGGTGGCAGCCGATGCCAAGGGAGATCAGCGTGGCATGGAGCAACACTCTTGTGTGTGGAGCTCAGCTGTGTCAGCAGTGGTCTGGAACCTGCCTCAGTTATACCTTGAAAGTGGTGTATTCCATCCTTCTGGGTCTTTTGATAAATGCCTTGGCACCCCTGACGGCAAGTGTGGAATTTCCCTAGGAATCTATCTATGGGTGATTCTGCTCTGCAGACATGGCTTTTCTGATTATATGTGCAGATATTTTAGGTGTGTATCCTTACCATACGTGCCTTCTCTGACTTAAGTAGTTTCCCTCTTGAACCAAGGTGTCATGGCTGACTGACAGCCATATTGGCTGTCACGAGTGACTCCACTTTGTTTTGTATACTTTATGCTATCTTGATCAGGCTGATGCCATTTTATTGTTCCTGCTTTCCACACTGTTGTCCCATATCTTGGGGAACATTGTCCTTTATTGCCAGAAGTCCAGTATCTTCAAAAGTGTTCTTAGTGCATTTTGTAGATAAGTTATATATTAACTAAAACATATACCTGATTGGTAGTTATCATAATACAAATATATTTTCTAAGTGGGGAAATATGGGAAGAATGCACCATTGTAAAGTTTGTCTACAATTTCTATAAAATATTCTGATTTATTTTTAAAAACTGCATTCTGTATTGGTACTCAGAATATGAACAAAATTTTTTCAAGAATGTTTTTGTTCTACATTTTTTCCATAACAGAAAAATAAATAATAAATGAGTCCTTTCAATAGGTTAATGCAGATAAAATATAAATCTTGGTAGGCTGTTCATGTTTCCGATTTTGGGGGGCTACATCAAGAAAGTTAAGAGGTAGGAAGTTATTTGTGGGACTCAGGCAGATGGAATACCTGTCGTCACCAACAGGTAGATTCCAAAGTCAGTGTGGACATTGGCATTCAGCTACTAGATGGAAGATTACAGAAAGTACACTGACTTCTAAAATAGCCTGGCCTGAAATTGACCCACATTACTTCAGTTCTCATTTCATTGGTGAGAACTAGTCATGTAGTCTCAAGACAAATAAGAGGGCTGGTAAATGAAGTTCCTAGCTGGGGAGTCATTTTCTAGGAACAGTTGTGTCTTATGAAAAGGAAATATGAATATCGTTGTTCAACTGCTCATTTTTCCCAAAGAGCTTAGCAGATAAAACTTTAATTTTATGGTGACATTAATTTTTTTTTAATTGCCATCTTTGCATCATTTTCCACAAAACTAAAATCATTCTTGCCTATACTTCCTTGTAGTTATTCTAAGGTGGTTCTCTACATATTAACTAGTCAAACTATGTTTTTTTCATTTCCTAAAGACCACAACAGTGAAGGACACTGGAAAGAGGAAAGTTAAGCATAGAAACCAAACACAGTTAATGCGTTTTAGGTGTTGTGACCTCTTAAATGATTAACTTTCATTAGATGCAGAAAATATATTTCTTGCAAATTATCTGATCAAATAAGTTCCAATCTGTGTAAAGAGTTGAGATGATTTCAAGATACGTTATTTTTAATTCAATGAAAATATGCTATTTTATTTTTTTCATTTGCAATACAATTTTATTTTATAAAGATATTTATTATTGTTCAACCTATTAGTTGTTTCACTTTTCTCCCCATCCCTAAAAACATGCTATATTAAATATAGTTAAATAAGTTTAATGAATACTCACCTTGTACATGAAAAGGTTCACATATTTTTAAAGGAAAATTTCAATTTTGTGTTCCAACTTTTGGCATTTTGGATCAAAAACTAATTTTACTTTCACACAGTAAGGCCAATTAACAATGTGTGTTAGGTGTTACATAAAAACTAAAATTTTCAAATATTTAACATATTTAATGGCTCCTTTCTGCATGTCAGTTCAAGATAATGGTTAAGAACACTGATGTTACAAATTGCTAAATTACAGGAAAAATGATTGACATTTTCAATTTTTTAAATTAAATGAAATTTTATTTATTTTTATTTGTTTTTATTTTTTTATTTTAACATTTTTATTGCTGTTCAAGTACAGTTTTTTGCCTTTTTTGCCCAGCCCTTTCCACCACCCCAGTCCTCCCCACCTCCTTCCCCTGTTTCCACCCACCTCTTGTTATTGTCCATGTGTCCTTTATAATTGTTCCTATAAACCCTTCACCCTTTTCCCCCATTATCTCCTCCTCTTTCCCATCTGGTCACTTTCAGGCTGTTCTCAATTTCAATGCCTTTGGTTTTTTTTTTTTTGCTTGCTTGTTCGTTTTGTTGATTAGGTTCCTGTTAAAAGTGAGATCATATGGTATTTGTCTTTCACCTCCTGGCTTATTTCTCTTAACATAATGCTCTTCAGGTCCATTCATGCTATATCATGAAGAGTAGAAGCTGCTTCTTTCTTTCTTTCTTTCTTTCTTTCTTTCTTTCTTTCTTTCTTTCTTTCTTTCTTTCTTTCTTTCTTTTCTTTCTTTCTTTCTGCTTCATAGGATTCCATTGTGTAAATGTACCATAGATTTTTGGTCCATTCATTTACTGATGGGCACCTAGGTTGCTTCTAGCACTTGGTTATTGTAAATTGTGTTTCTGTGAACACTGGGGTGCATAGGTTCTTTTGGATTGGTGTCTCAGAGTTCTTAGGATATAATCCTAGCACTGGAATTGCTGAATCAAAAGGCAGATCCAGTTTTAGTTTTATGAGGAAATTCCATACTGTTTTCCATAGTGGTTGCACCAGTCTGCAATCCTACCAACAGTGCACTAGGGTTCCCTTTTCTCCACAACCTCTCCAACACTTGTTTGTTGCTTTGTTTATGATGGCCATTCTGACTGGTGTGAAGTGGTATCTCATTGTGGTTTTAATTTGCATTTCTCTGATAGCTAGTGATACTGAGTATCATTTCATGTCTCTGGGCCCTCTGTATGTCCTCCTTGGAGAAGTGTCTGTTCAAGTCCTTTGCCCATTTTTTAATTGGGTGGCTTGTCTTCTTAGAGTGGAGTCATGTGAGTGCTTTACATATTTTGGATATCAAACTCTTGTCTGAGGTAGCATTGGCAAATATATTTTCCCATAGAGTTGGTTCTTTTTTCATTTTAATGCTGTTTTCTTTAGCCATGTGGAAGCTTTTTATTTTGATGAAATTCCATTTGTTTATTCCTTCGTCTATGTCTGTTGCTCTAGGGGACATATCAGTGAAGACATTGCTGTGTGGAATATCTGAGATTTTCCTGCCTATGTTCTCCTGTAGGACTTTAATGGTGTCACAACAACTTATATTTAAATTATTATCCACCTTGAATTTATTTCTGTGTATTGGTGTATTGGTATAAATTGGTGGTTGAGTTTCATTTTTTTTTTTTTTTTTGCATGTAGCTCTCCAGATCCCCCAATGTCATTTGTTAAAGAGGCTGTTTTTGCTCCACTTTATGCCTCTGCCCCTTTTGTTGAATGTTAATTGACTGTAGAAACTTGGGTTTATTTCTGGGCTCTCCGTTCTATTCCTCTGGTCCATGTGCCTGTTTTTACACCAGTGCCAGGCTGCTGTGATTAGAGCGCCCTAGTAATACAGTTTGATATCAGGTATTGTGATCCCTCCTATTTTGTTCTTCATTCTCAAAATTGCTGCAGCTATTTGGGGTTGTTTATGGTTCCATATACATTTTTTGAAATGTTTGTTATATATCCAAGAAATATGCCATTGGTACTTTAATAGGGATTGCACTGAATCTTTAAATTGCTTTGGGTTGGACGGACATTTTGATGACATTCATTATTCTGATGCATGAACATGGTATATTTTTCCATTTGTTTGTGTCTTCCTTAATTTCTTTCTTCAGTGTTGTGTAGTTTTCTGAGTATAGGTCTTTTACCTCTGTGGTTAGGTTTATTCCTAGGTATTTTATTTTTCTTGTTGCTATGTCAAATGGGAATTTTTTCCTGATTTTGTGTCTCATATTTCATTGTTAATATACAAAAATGTCTTTGATTTCTGGATATTGACTTTGTATCAGGTTATTTTGCCAAATTTGTTTATTAGGTCAAGCAGTTTTTTGGTGGATTTTATAGTATTTTCTATGTACACTATCATGTCATCTGCAAACAATGACAGTTTTGATTCCTCTTTCCAATTTGGAAGTCTTTTATTTCTTTTTCTTATCTGATTGCTGTGACTAGGACTTCCAATACTAATTGAATAGAAGTGGTGAAAGTGGACAACCTTGTCTTGTTCCTGATTTTAGTGGGAAAGTTTTTAGATTTTGCCCTTTGAGTATGATGTTGGTTATAGGTCTCTCATATATGGGCTTTATTATTTTGAGGAATGCTCCCTCTGTTTCCACTTTGCTGAGAGTTTTTATCATAAATGGGTGCTGTACCTTATCAAACACTTTTTCCACATCTATTGATATGATCATGTAATTTTTTCTTTCATTTCATGTATGTGATATATTACATTTATTGATTTGTGAATATTGTACCATCCTAGCGTCCCTGGGATGCATCCCACTTGGTCATGGTGTATGATCTTTTTAATGTATTGCTGGATGATGTTTGCCAATATTTTATTGAGGATTTTAGCATCCATGTTCATTAGCTATGTTGGCCTGAAGTTGTCTGTGTTTGTTGTGCCTTTATATGGTTTGGGGATTAGGATGATGCTGGCTTCAGAAAAACAGTTTGAGACTCTTTTATCTTTTTGAATTGTTTGAAATAGTCTGTGAAGTATAGTGGTTAGCTCTCCCTTATAGCTCTCACAGAATTCTCCTGTGGAACTGATGGTCCACGGCTTTTGTGTGTCAGGAGTTTTTGATTACTGATTCAATTTATTCAAATGTTATTGCTCGGTTCAGGCTTTCTGATTCTTCTTCATTGAGTTTTGGAAGGTTGTATTTTTCTAGAAATTCATCTATTTCACCTAGGTTTTCAAATTTCTTGGCCTATAGTTTCTGTATTCATGTATTTCTGTGGTATCAGTTGTAATCTCTCCTCTTTCACTTCTGGTTGCGTTTATTTGTGTCCTTTCTCTTTTTATCTTGATGATTCTGCTTAAAGGCTTGTTGATTTTGTTTATCTTTTCAAAGAACCAGCTCCTGGATTCATTGATCCTTAGAATTGTGCTTTTAGTCTCTATGTCATTTAATTCTGCTCTGATATTGCTTATTTCCTTCCTTCTACTTACTCTGGGTGCTTTTGTTTTTGTTCCTCCAGTTCTTATAGATGTAGGGTTAAGTTGTTTATTTGAAATGTTTCTATTTTTTTAAGTATGCCTATATCACTATGAACTTCCCTTTCAGGACTTCCTTCGCTGTCTCTCATAAGTTTTGTGTTGTTGTGAGTTCATTTTCATTTGTTTCCAGAAAGTTTTTGATTACCTCCTTGATCTCATTCTTGACCCATTCATAGTTTAATAGCATGTTATTCAATCTCCATGATTTTGAGTGTTTTGAGTTTTTCCCCTTGGGGTTGGCTTCTAGTTTCAGTCCCTTGTGGTCAGAGAAACTACTTGATATGATTTCAATTTTCTTGAAGTTTTTGAGGCTTGTTTTATATCCTATCATGTGGTCTGTTGTTGAAAATATTCTATGTGCATTTGAAAAGAATGTGTATTTAGTTTCTTTGGGGTGAAAGGCTCTCTATATATCAGTTAAGTTCATTTGATCTAGGACATTGTTCAATGCCACAATATCTTTGCTGATATTTTGTTTGGATGATCTGTCCATTTTTGACAGTGGGGTGTTGAAATCCCCTACTATAATTGTGTTGCTGTCAATATCTTTCTTGATGTCTTCCAAGATTTTCTTTATGTATTTGGGTGCTCCTATATTGGGTGCATATATGTGTACAATGTTTTTGTCTTCTTGATAGATCCTTCCCTTGAGTATTATAAAGTGTCCTTCTAAGTCTCTTTTTATGGCCTTTGTCTTGAAGTCTATTTTGTCTGATATGAGTACTGCTACCCTGGCTTTTTTTCCTGTTATTTGCTTGGAATAATTATTTCTAGCCCTTCACTTTCAGTCTTTGTAGGTCTTTTGTCCCCATGTGCATCTCTTGTAGGCAGCATATGTGTGGGTCATGCTTTCTAATTCATTCAGCTATGGTATGTCTTTTTATTGGATCATTTAATCCATTTACATTTAAGGTTAGTATTGATAGGCACTTATTTATTGCCATTTTTGTACCTGTGGTTTTCTCTCTCACATTCTTTTTCTTCCTCTACTTAAAGGAGTCCCTTTAGCATATATTGCAGTGCTGGTTTTGGAGGAGGTGTATTCTTTCTCCCTTCTTTTGTATATGAAGCTCTTTATTTGGCCTTCTCTCTTGATTGAGAGGCTTGCTGGGTAAAGTAGCCTTGGTTTCAGGCCTCTGGTTCTCATTACTTGGAATATTTCTTGCCATTCTCTTCTGGCTTGAAGTGTTTCTATTGAGAAGTCAGCTGCTAACCTTATTGGTGCTCCCTTGTATGTTACTTTCTGTTTCTCCCTTACTGCTTTTAGGATTCTCTCTTTGACTTGGTATTTTGGCATTTTAATAATGATGTGTCTTGAAGTGGGCCTCTTTGGGTTCTTCTTGATTGGGACTCTCTGTGTTTCCTGGATTTGTATGACTTTTTCTCTCATCAAATTAGGGTAGTTTTCTATCATTACTTTCTCAAACAGGTTTTCTATCTCTTGTTCTTCTTTTCCTTCTGTTATCGCTATTATACAGATATTATTATATTTCACATTGTCTTTCAGTTCCCTTACCACCTGTTCATTCTTTCTGAGTCTCTTTTCCTTTTGTTGCTCTATCTGTTTTTTTTTTTTTTTTGCTACCCTGTCCTCTATCTCACTAATTTGATCATCTGCTTCATGCAGACTGCTTTTAATTCCTTCTAATGTGCTTTTTTTTTTATTTCTGAGATTTTATTGTTCATTTCTTCCTGGGTTTTGTTTATAGTTTCTATTTCCTTTTTCATGCTGATGTAGTTCTCACTCAGGTCCTTGTAGTTGTGAGTTTCTTTTGCATCTTTATAACCATTAATTTGAATTCTATATCTGATAGTTTAGTTACCTCTATTTCATTTAGCTCTTTTAGTGGGGAGTCTTCCATTCCTTTTGATTGCATGTTTTTTTTTTCTCCCTATTGAAGGTGACTCCTTTTGTTTTTTTTTTTTTCCTCTTCTTGAGATTTTGCTTTGATAGCTGTCTTTGTAGGTTGAACTTCTATGGTAGGAGTTCAATGAGGTTCAGGGGTGTGGTCTCTTTGATCTCCTTGTTTGGGTGCTCTAGGTTTGCCCTTTCTTCTGTTTGTGAGGGCTCGCTTGTTGTACTTTGGTTTTTACTTTTTGGTGGTTACTTTGTTGGTTTTTCTCCTCCAGCTGGTATACTGATGTTCATAGCTCTCACCTATTTTTGTATGGGATCAGTGTCAGGTGGTAGGCAAAATGGGTTAAGACAGCAGGAGAGTTTGGGATTTCAATGGGATTCAAAGTACCAGCAAGTAGAGAAGAGATAGGAGATTCTTTGTATAAGTATAGTGTTAATTGTGATGTTTACCCGACTAGCCACTTTTTATAAAAGGTGAAAGAGAGATAAGACTCTTGTTAGAGGGGAGGATGATTGTGAGTTGAATCCAGAAAATAGAGAGCTTGTACAAGGTTAGATGATGAGATATAGTGAGATTAAAGGATAGGAAGTAGGTATAGTGTGAAAGAGAATAGAGTTATTCAAACAATAATAAAGCTCAGCATTAAATTGAAGTGGGCTAAGATTATGGAGGGTTGCTGTGCAGTATGAACAATTGTATGGAATGACAATTATTTACAATAGTACTGGAATTGTAATATGACAAGAAATATATGATTTGGATAACCAGAATAGAAAGTACCTGATCAAGAGTTCTGTGTTATTGGAACATGGGTGAAATGAAAAAAGGAAAATTGAAGTGCAATAAAGAGAGAATAAAGAAAACCAGTCAAACAGTGCAATTAAACAGAGAAATAAAATGAAGAAAATGACATATGTAAGAGAAATTAAAAATACTATTACAGTGAAAGTGATAAAAACCATATACATAATGAAAATGTAATAATAATTCACATAAACAATAAAATGGCTGCTCTATGGGATAGCAAAGTGAGAATTGTCTCAGTTTCTTAGCTTTTGGGGTTAGTACTCCTCAGCCTTTCAATCTGTCTCTAGATGCTTCAAAGCTCCACATCTTATTGTCTCACTTGGGGAAAGGGATAAAAAAGGAGAAAGGATCCAAAAAGAAAGAAAAAAAAAAAAAGCTTCCTGCTGACTTTAAACCTGTCCAGTGAGTTCTGCTGGTCTTCCTAGATGTCACAGGAGGAGGTGGGGGGTGGGCTTCAATTTTCTCCCTTCCTAAGGTTTTGAGTGGGTGGGGACCAGGTCTGTGTCACAATATTCACAATTTCCCAGCGTCAGCCCTGGTCCTCTCTGAGCTGCTAGGCTCAAATCCACCACTCAGCTGCTTACAGTGTGAGTCAATCTTTGGCACAGAGCTGGAGACAAGCCTTGCACAGGGTTCTGCTCAGCTACTCAGCCTCTGGGCACACGGAACTGAAATCACCCTCGGGACAAGTCAGCAGCTGCTGGAGAGTTCCTCACAAAGCAGATACCAGCTCTTCTTATCAAGAGCATGGCTTTTCACACAGCTCCCCTTTCCAACCAGTCTGGAGATGATCGAAGTCAGGATCTGACATGGCCCACCTCCTCCCTTCTCCAGGGATCAACCGGCACCTCAATTTCCCTGGTGCCAGGGTCCACAGTCCCAATGGATCTCTACTGCCTCTGTGTGTCTCTGTATTCATCTCTGTTCCCCACAGTGACTTCCAGTAGCCAGGTTCCTCCTGGTGCCAGGCTACCCTCCCTGCTCTGGTAGGGGAGGGAGCTGGTGATCTAACTCTCCTCCCCATATCCTGCAGCAGGCGTTGGGCCATGGGCCACAGCAGCCTTGGTCCCTGCATAGATCCCAAGGACCTTACTGTCCCAACTCAATCTCCTCACCATCTGTTTTTCAATGTCCTCTGAAAATTTTTTTGCCACCAAACTTCATATAAACTGGGATTCCATTGGCTGTTCACTCTGTTCCTCAGAAGATTGGCTAGTTGTTCCAGCGGGGCATAGGGAGAACTGGGCTCCACTCCCACCTACTTTGCCGCCATCTTCTTGATTGACATTTTTTTAATAAAAATGTTTCTGCTGCAAAAATCACACATTCACAAGAGCTAGAATATTTTATACAAAATTCAATGGGTCTTATAAAAACAATTAAGAATATATATTTTAACAACGATTACGTAGTTGTTTCATTTCATAGAAATATACATTTAATGTATTAATGTGTATCTTTATTTTAAATCTTACATTACTTTTTCATTGTGTCATCTATTTTTCTTTGCCATCAGTGTTTGGATTCAGAAGCCACTTGCAAAATGACCTATAATTTCTCATGCCTCTAAAGTTCCATCACTGATATTTCTAAGGAAAGCAATGATGAGTAGTGGATAAGAGTTATTTTATTAATCAGTAATGTTCTCATTTTTCCTAGTGGCTGTCAAGAGTGATTTTATATTTCTGAAATTATGCACCTGTTCTTACCCAGTTATTTTTGTCATCACAAACTAAACTTACTACAGTTTCTATTGCTTTCCTGGTTATTTTGATAGATTTTCTGTAGATTCAAATATAAAGTATATATAAACTATAATATATCAAATAAAAATATTTAAATGTACAATTGGGCAAAGCAAAAAGAAATTTTGGTAAACATTTTAACCTACATTATGTTTCTTCAAGTTCGTAACACACATAAACACAAAAATAGAATATGCTTTAGAGGATGACTACCTAATTTCAAGTTAAAATTGAATTTATTTTAACAAAAGTGCATTTTTAAACATTGAAAATCTTAATAAAGTATAATAGTATCTTAGAATCATAGTTCACATTCCTGTAGTGAAAAATAATGTGTAACATATTTTCATGAACTTATTTGCCATATGTATATTCTTTTAGGTGAAGCATCTGTTAAAGTCTTTTGCTTATTTTAAATTGGATTATTCATGCTTTTAATAGTGAGTATTGAGAACTTTCTATATGTTTTGATGAAAATTTACTCATCAGATATATGATTTGCAAATATTCTCTATCCACAGTTTGTCTTTTTATTTGCTTGATAGTGCTTTTCTAAAAATAATTTTTTTAAAAATTCTGTCAAATGTATCATTTTCTTTTTTAGATTATACTTATTGTATAATATCTGATAACCCTTAGCCTAACCATAGCTGACAAATATTTTCTTCTATGTGATCTACTGAAAGTTTCATATTTGTATATATTACATTCAGATTTATAATCCATCATGAGTTAACTTTGTATATAATGTGAGATTTAAGTAGAGATACAATTTTTTTTTAATGTATAGATATTCAATTGTTGAATATCCCATTTGTTGAAGGGGTTATATTTTTCTATTAGGTTACTATTACATCTCTGTCAAAAGTCAATTTGCTATATTTCTATGGTTATCTGGACTGTCCAATCCATTCCTTTGATATATTTTATGTGACTTCATTGTAATATCACACTGTCTTTCTTACTGTAGATCTGTTTATAAATGTTTAAGTTATCTAGCATAATTTCTTCAACTTTCTTCTCTTTCTATGTTGATTTTGCTCTTGTAATACCTTTACCTTTTCATTCACAGATTGCAAAGATCAACTTGAGGATGAGCCAGTTTGGTTCTCTTGTCAATTTCCTCTTGTTTTTTAGAGAAGCAGATCATCCTCTTCAAAGTCTTTTATGAACACTGGATGAAAAGTAAAGGTACACATTGCTCAATGGAAGTATTCATGCTTGCAGAAAAGTGAGGAGAAACTACTGAAATGTGCTTCAGATCATGTGGGATTTTGTTGTACTGCAGTTGTTTGTTTGTTTTTAAATTAAAACTATTGCTCAGACTTGAATCCCTATCAACACAAACCACATTTCTATAGATGGGGCCTAGGCATCCATAGCTTTTAATACTGCCCAAGGTAATTCTTAAAATTTTTCTCTTCAGTTACAGTTTTCATTTAATGTTATTTAGTATTAGTTTCTGGTGTGCAACATAGTGATTACATAATTATATACTTTACAAAGTGCCTCCCCCCCCGATATTTCTAGTATCCACCTAGAACCATACATAATTATTGTAACAAATTCCCCATGTTCCCTATGCTGTATTTTGTATCCCCTGGACTGTTTTGTGAATGCCAATTTGTATTTCTTAATCCCTTCACCTCTTTTACCTACTTCCTCAAACCTCCTTACCTCTGGCAATCACTAATCTGCTTTCTGTGTCTATTAAGTCTGTTTCAATTTTGATTGTACATTTATTTTGTTCTTTATATTCCACAAATAAGTGATAACATATAGTATTTGTCTTTATCTCTCTTATCTCATTCAATATAATAACTTCCAGGTCCACCTATGCTGTTACAGTAGTAAAATTTTATTCTATTTCTATAGCTGAGTCATGTTCCATTATACATATGTATATATACACATATGTATATACATATGTATACACATATACTATATATACATATACATATATACACACACATATATGCATATATATCCATATTTTTATTTATGCATCTATTGATATGTACTTGGGTTTTTCCATATCTTCACTATTGCAAATAATGCTGTAATGAACATAGGGGTGGGGTGCATAAGTTATTTCAAATTATTGTTTAGGGTTTCTTTAGCTATCTACCCAGAAGTGGAATTGCCTCTTTCCCACAATTGCCACACTGTTGTCTATATCAATGAGGTCTTTCCCTTCTTTTCCTCAATCCCTGCATCCCACTAGTCCCCTGCCTCCACACCTTCAGGACTGTCAGCAGCTGTTCCTATTTTACTTGTTCTGTTTATCAGATTCCACATATAAGTGAAGTTATGTGGTAATTGTATGCCAGTGTTTTAATTGGGTTGTTTCTTTTTTGGTGTTGAATAGTACAAGTTCTTTATAAGTCTTTATATTAACCCCTTACTAGATGTATTATTGTTGAATACCTTCTACTATTCAGTAGGTTGTCTTTCTGTTTCATTAAAAAGTATCCTTTGCTGTGCAAAAACATTTTAGTTTGATGTATTCCCATTTGTTTCTTTTTTCCCTTTCCAAAATGATGTATCATAAAAAATATTGCTATTAAAAAATGTCAGAGATTTTACTGTTTTCCTTTAGAAGTTTTATGGTTTCAAGTCTTACATTTAAGTTTTTAGTCCATTTTGATTTTATTCTTATATATGGTATAGGAAGGTAGTTTAATTTCATTTTTTTCACATGCCTGTTTAGTTTTCCCAATACCATTTATTAAATAGACTATCTTTATTCCATTGTATGTTCTTGTTTCCTTTGTCAAATGTATTTTTTTATTGTTGTTCAATTACAGTTAATTGACCATACAGTCATGGGTTTATTTCTCAACTTTCTATTCTGTTCCATTGATTTACATGTCTGCTTTTTATGCCATTACCATATTATTTTGGTCAGTATGGCCTCATAGTATAGTCTGGCATCAGTTAACATGATACTGCCACCCTATGTTGGTTCCGGAACCACTTATTCCAAGGTAATTCTGATTTCAAGTGTGTGGAGAAGCATTGCTAGAGATGCTCATGAATTTGTGAAGTAAAGATGGAGGCCACAGCATCTTTTGAAGAGCATTTCCAATGAATGCCACCCAAATTAACAGGGTTTATGCTTGTCCGATAGGTGCGGCATCACTGTGTCTATGTTAACTGGCTCTGTAACACACATCTTTCCTCTTAATTGCTTACAGGAGCAATTATCTCAACTGTTAAAGGTGAACAAAATATTTTTTCCTTAAAAGCCCTAATGAGGTTTTCCCTTTCTTCATCATTATCTAAGCTGATGATTTTATTCACAAGTAAATCATCTGATAAGAATATTTTTCAGGTTGGTTTTTGGTTCAATAATTGAATGTGTTTCAGTAAAATGAAAGAGCATGGAAAATAGCAACAGGAAAAATATAGCTTTAAACAGTTACTACAATGAAGTCTTCCACCTCAAAATTGCCCAGATTGCCATAAGTTTTCAGAAACCTGCTCTGTTTTACCATGAATGCAAATTTTACCTAGTAATTTTGACAATATTTACAATATTTATTTCAAAATCACAATAGAGATGACTGATTTCCATAAAAAATGTAAGAAGAAAAATGTTTGTGTCTAGTTCTGGTAGTTCTCAGACCATTTTATTGTTTACAGCTAAGAAAATCATAGTGAATATAATGTGGTAGCATTAATGTTTAAATGTTCATGTTTAAAAACATACACATATTTTGAATCAGACAAGTTTTAATTCATATTATAGTAATGTACTTTAGGTATAAATATAAATCTTGACTGCTATCTTGCTTTTTAGTAAATGCCCTTTAAAAAATGTGTGGTTATAATTTAACATATTTTTTAAAATTGGATACCAGTGAGATTCAACAGACTTTTACTCCATGAACAAAAGTACATTATTCAAAAAGATCCATTTGAAGCCTCCTGGGTGAAAATTACCATCTAAAAGTCTTCATGTTGTTTGTGGTAAATACGTTGTCACAGACAATATATCAGATATAGCAGTAATTTCACTATAAAAAATACTGCTACTGCATGATTATGAGACAAATTGATTTAATGGGGATCTTTAAATCAGAGTGAATACATTCTAGTCCAAACATTGTATACTATTTGCTTCTGAGAGCACTATTTGGGTGTTCGTAATCAAAGGTGACATAGTTATGAAGGAAATCGTCTTTGGGGATAAATTAAAATAGATTTTAGATCAGGGGAGTCAAACTCATTTTCGTTGGGGGCCACATCTGCCTTGCGGTTGCCTTCAATGCACCGAATGTAATTTCAACTCCTTAATAGTTAAGGAGTAGTTACATTTTTACATTTGTAAAATTATTTAGGCCTTTTGAAGGAAACCACAAGGCTGATGTGGCCCCTGGTGAAAATGAGTTTAACACCCCTGTTTTAGATAGTTTCTCTTCATGGATTTTATTAACTAGATTTAGGTAAATTCATTGAACTCATCATCTTATAAAAGTATATTTCATTTAGTCTCCATAAGAATACATTTTTATTGTCATAAAAATTACAATAGTAATTATTGTGCTATATAATTTGTCATGGTTACATCCCACCTTTCAAAGAAATAAAGTGCCTTCATGGGTAATATTTCTTATATTTTGGCAATTTAGCAATGTCCCTGTGAAGGAAAATGTCATTTCCCTCAACTTTTTGAAAGAAGTAACATAAACATAAGGAGGTTATGTGACTAAATGCAAGTTAAAATGTGAGGGCAAAGCCAGCCAAGACCCAAGATTTTTTTCCTTAACTTATTACTTTTAAATGCTTAAGAATCTGTATAAATTTGCAAAACTACCTAGATGGTGATCTGGCATACCTTTTCCAGAATTTCCTGTAATAGCAATATCCTGCATAACTATAGTACAAGGTCAATACCAGTAAATTTACCTTGGTACAACATGCAGAACCTACTCATATTTTGCCAGCTTTATTTTTACTTTGTGTGTGTGTACACATGGTGTGGACATGTGTAGTTCTGTGCAATTTTATCACTGTGTTGATTCATGTAACACCACCAAAATCAAGATATAAAACTTGCCCTGACCAGTGTGGTTCAGTTGGTGGGGTGTCATCCTGCAAAGCAAAAGGTTGCCTGTTCGATTCCACATCAGGGCACATGCCTGGATTGTGGGTAGGTCTGCAGACCAGAGTGCACATACAGAGGCAACTGATCGTTGTTGCTCTCTCACACTGATGTTTCTCTCTTCTTCACTTTCTCCCTTCTTCACTTTCTCCCTCCTTTCTCATCTATCTAAAACAATAAGCAAACAAACAAATCTTTATTTAAAAGAAAATGTATAAAACTGTTCTTTCCCATAAAACTCTCTCACACCAAACCTCCATTACTATCTCCCAACTTCTGGTAACCACTAATATATTCTTCTTTTCTACAATTTTGTCATATGAGAATACTCTACAAATGCAGTCACACAGTATGATTCACGTATACCTTTTGAGATTAACTTTTTATACTTAATGTCCTTGAAAGAGCCATTAAAATTATTGAGTGTATTAATAGTTAATTTATTTGTATTGTTATATTTTATGGTATGGATGGATATACCACAATTTTTTAGTCATTCATTGAGATAAATTTTGGTTCTTTTCAATGTTTGACTATTAGAAACAAAGCTGATAAACACAAAATTTTGGGTAAACATTAGTTTTCATTTTTCTGATGTAAATGCAAAGTTCTTTTGCTCAAGTGTATGAGAAAGAAATGGTTAGTTTAATAAGGGTATTTATGCAAGCAGAGAGAAGTAGATAGAGCTAATTGGGGCAGGATTGCATAATAGATAAGGATGTGTTCTCTGAGACCTGCATTTCTTGATTTTATATACAAAGTTCACCACTTATGATCCATGAAATCCTCATTGGTAAAATGAAGATTATAATGATGATGATGCTAATTCAATAAAATTATTAAATGACTGAACTAGTTATTGTATTTTTAGGACTATAAGATGCACTGGACCATAAGGTGCAACAAGGTTTTAGAGGAGGAAAATAAGAAAAAAAAATTTGAATCAAGAAATGTGGTAAAATATTTAATAACCTGTGACCCCACTCCACCCCCCCATCACAGTGAGCCAAGTAAGCTACATGGACTATAAGACGTACCCCCATTTTTCTCCCAAATTTGTGGGGGAGTGCATCTTATAATCTTAAAATAGGCAATTCATGCCAAATTTGTAGAACCATATCTCATACACAATATCCTTTCAATAAAGTTTAAGTATTATAATTTGCATGACTGTGGCCAACAGTAAGATTAAACATTGTTAACTTGTTGAATTTCTTCTCCTATGGACTAAATGTTATTTTCTTTTTTAATAATTTATTTTTATTATTTGTTAAAGGTATAATTACTTTTTTAAGATTTTATTTATTTTTATTTTTAGAGAGAAGGAAGGGAGGGAGAAAGAGAGGGAGAGACACATCAATGTATGGTTGCTTCTCATGTGTCCCCACTGGGGACCTGGCCTGCAACCCAGGCATGTGCCCTGACTGGGCATCGAACCCTCAACCCCTTGGTTTGTAGCTCACGCTCAGTCCACTGAGGTACACCAGCCAGGGCTAAATGTTATTTTCTAATAATTTTTCTTGTTGATTTGTTTTATCTTTATAGCCCTTGGAAGCAAATACAATGAAATGTTTAAATTCATATTTTAAATAAATATTATTTATAATAATCAACTATTAAACTTAAAAGTTCCTGGGAATGTTATTATAAAATTCACTATTTTTTTTGACTGGCAGTGTTACTAGGCATACTGAGGGAGAGTTTTAATGAGCTAGCCAATATGGAGACAAAAAGTGCAGTGCCTAATTTTCCTTATGTCTGCACAATTAAATGGCAATCTGTCAAAATTAGCCAAACTTTTCTCTATTTAATACACTGGTGATATGCAGATAACTTAAGTTATGGTTCCAAATAGAATATAAAGTGTATGTTCAATATAAGGAAAAAGGAAACCTCAAAACCACCTTCAAAACATATTGAAACTTCAAAATTTTTCTGAAATTTTAAAGGGTCCCAAGTGTACAGAACAAAGTCTGGGGATAGTGTTTTGAAATGAACAGACAAGTACATTCTCTGGCTATAATCCCTCAGGTATAATATACTATGTGATTTGGCCTACGGCACCATTTCCACTTTCTAGTTTGCTTAACTCCAGAGTGTTTAATAAAAATGAAATAAAGAGTAAATATTTACTTTAGGGAGCTTATTTTTCTAACAGCTTCCCAATGTATCCAGCTTATGTACACATGGTAAAACTTTTGTTATTATAAAAATCAATATAAATTTAAGGTTTTTTTATTCATTCATTTATACCCATACACTGGGTATCTTTAAGGTACCTAGGATTATAAGATTGACCAAAAGATACAAGGACTCTGCTTCCATGAAACCTATTCCACTAAGGAGAATGACAATCTACTGATAAACAAGCAAATGGCTGTGAGACATAATTTCAGTTAATGATATGTTATCAGGTAATGAGGCAGGAGCAGGGATGAGAAGAGACAGATATATGATTATAAAAATGATTAGAGAAGACCTCTTGGACAAATTAATAAGAAAGAGGAAGTTCATATAAACAAGGTGAATAAGGTTTAATAATTTATAGAAGTGTTTTTTAACCAAAGAGCAGAAAATTCTAAAGCCCTGAAGTAAGATGAATGAATGTTCTACCTCAATGGCAAGGTTACACATGACATAGTATAGGTGGTTGTTATAGTGTGTTTTGGCTGTTATAATGAAATTACTATAACTGAGAACTTTATAAGCAACAGAAATTTATTTCTCACAATTCTGGAGATTAGAAATCCAAAACTGTGTGTTGAAGACTAAATCACTGGCAGATTTGGTATCTGGTGAGGACCATTTTCTTGATTCATATAAGCTGTCTTTTCACTGTTATCTTATATGTTTGAAGGGATTAGGGAGCTCCCTGAGGCCTCTTTTATAGTGCCATTAATCCCATTCATGAGGACTTCACCATCACAGCCACGTCACAACCTGCCTTCCCACAGGGACTAGCCTCCAAATGCACTAGTATTGATAGTTAGATTTCAACATAGAAATTTGGGGGGACACAATAGTTCCATCTAGAATGTGGTTTTAAGTTTATGTGAAACACACAGAGTTTTACTAAGAGTAGTTTTGGAAAACAACTTTTGAAAACTTTCTGAGCTCACAGTTAATTGTCTGCAAAACCATAGTCTTAAAGGGAAAAGCATTGGGAACTACTGTAATCAATGTTTACACATCCATCTTTTCTACTAGAGTGTGCATACCTCAATGTTAAAATCAGAGCCTTACAAAAATAGCCAAATAAAGATGGTAAATATAAAATATAAAACAATATAATTAACCAAACCCAACACTCTACAAGATATAAATATGCAGATTGAATTAAAATCTAGATTTTTTACAGGGGACTCAAATGGATATAAATGTAAACTTTTTCAAATAAAAATATAAAAATATTATTCCAGGATAATAAAATAAAACTTGTACAGAAATATTAATATCAGACTAAAGTATACTTTAAGAAAAAAGTAACCCAAGGAAGATGAGTAATACTACATAATGATTAATTAAATACTGATGACTGGAGCACTATGTGATCAATTAGATGCCAGATAAAGTTAAAGAGGAATCTCAGAGTAAATTGATTGTGAGATCTGTCATTTAGGTTATTGAGTGCTTTTACCTGGAATGAGAGATTAAAAGGAATCATACAGTTTAAGCCAAGATACTGATGCCAGCCAAAAAGTTCCCAGTGGTAGACATCAGAGTAATCCACTCAAACCCCTTATGTAATCAGGAGTTAGCTGTACATACCCACAACTCCCAAAAGGCATTGAGGCAGAAGCACCACTGTGCAGTCCTGTCAGATTTTGTCCCTCCCTTCTAATCTCCTTTTCCTTTGTCTGTCAAATGGAGAGGTCAGAAATGGAAGCTACTGAATGGAAGAGGAGACAAGTAAGAAAAATGGAAGCTACCCATGGGCTGCTTTTTCATCTGTGGGCTTCCATACCTAAGCAGGCCTGGGAAGAGTAAGGGTAACACTTTTTAAAAATAAATATTTTTACACTAGCTAAAATAAGTATGTGATATGGACTGTAAATGCTCAAGAGGGAAACACAAAAGTTTTTACTTTGTGAAAGGGATGTAAAATCTACGTAAACTATCAGAGATGTCACTGAGCAGAGGAAAATGAAAGATGCCATAGAAAAGATATAGGGCAATGGGGTGGAGAAAAAGCAGAGGTTCTTATTTACATTATGCTCTGTCAAATTCATTTAATAAAATGTTTTTAGTCCAAATAGTTGAAAGGTTTAAATAAATATTTGGGTATTGAACTGAGTTGATGGATATTTTGTTTTATGAAGTTCTACATTTCTCATGGCAAAATTGTATAACCCCAAATACACCAGCCTTTCACATTTTTCAGTTCCTCTCTTTTAAAATAAAGAATATATTAGTCTTGATGAAAGATTCAATTTTTCAATCAAGACTTTGGAAAATCATTTATTCATTAGATAAATATACCTTGCATGCCTTCTAGGGTATAGGCAAATGCAGAGACACTTAGAATACACTAGCATGGAAAAAAATTGTCTTAGTCCTCAATGAATTTATAGTATAGTAAATTTATACTTACATCCACAAACTCATTTAACTTTGTAGACCAACTGAATAGTACAGCCTAAAGTATAATTTTGCAGTGCTCTCTTTTTATTTATTTAGCATGTTTGCTCATTTAAAAAATAGTTTTCCAATATATTTGCTGTTTTGTTTTAAATTAAAAAAAAGAAAACAAGACAAATGGTGATTCCGTTGTGATTCTTATGAACATAATATAAATCAATCAGAGTTTAAATTGTTAGCATGATAACTTGGAGAATTTTTAACCCCAATTGGATGCTGAATGAATGTAAGCCAATAAAAATCATGTGCTTATGTGAATAAAGAAACAAATTCACAGAACATGAAAAAATGTCAGAAGAATATTATCAGTTCATGTGTCATTGGGAATTTGACTTTTGGCTTTATGTAGGTAGAATCATCCTAAAACAGATAATATATTTTGTATTTTACATACTTTTAATTTTTCAAGAATACATTAGACTACATTTTTTACCCAAGTTAAACTGGCTTAAATAAAGCAAAAATTAAATTTCCATGGCTTGCTACAGGGAATAGCAGGGATTCCCTAGGTTCTCTAGGCTCCACCTTCTTGGCAATGTCTGGATTTTCCATCTGGTAGCCAATGTCTACAGCAATATCTGATCAGATATCTATAAAAGGTTGTAGCTGGTAAGAAGGAGGCAGAGCTGCTTATGAAAGGGTTAAAAGTCAAGCAAGCACAAACTTTTCCAGAAGTTCAGAGAAAAATTCCGCTTGCTCTCATTGGTCTGAATGAAGATATGTGCCTTGAATTATTCACCCATAAAAGTGCTATAATTACCATTAGATCTTGGGCACTGTTTTTATTCACTGGGCTAAGAGTAAAATGTAGGCTCAAAAAGTATATATCTTGATATTGGGACCTCTTACATGAGAGCTAGGGAGGAATGGGGGCCAAGCACCAATAAATAATGTCTGCTACAGTTGGAAAATACAACAGTGCATTCAGTTATTCACACATACATCCAACTTTGCCATTCATTTCAGTAGTGACAATAAATTGTAAAATGAATGGCAGTGAATCTTCAAATCTGAAAATGTTATGAATAGTATAGAGGGGATTTACACTAAAAGTTAGAAGATATAGCATGATCTTTGGCATACTACCAGTACTGAGGTTCTGGGAAGACTTTGATAATTGACATATTTTTTTTTTCTATTTTAAAGTTTTATAAAGTGAACCCTATTTTAGACATTTTGGCTGCCATAATTTAATTTTATGGGGTATCTATATTGTTTAATTATTTATTTTATATTTATTTTTGTTTTATTAGAGTAGGTTTTTCCTCATTTGCAATATATATATATGTGTGTATATAGTTTCCAAATAATATAACATTTCCATCATTTTTAAAAAGCATAGATATCAGTCTTTAAGCTTCTATTGATGGGTTCATACACATATCAAAATTTGTATACATCTAGGAAGAATTCTAAATACTGAGAATAGAGGAAGAAATCAATGGAATGATCAGTTTGCTAGTGTTAGCATTTTAAAAATAATTATCTCTGAAATATATTGTATATAAATATATTTAATATTAATTAAATACATGTAAGGTTACAATAATAAAACAAATACTTCAGAAAGGAATGGAGTTATGTTATACCAATACAATAAAACAAAGGTGTTGTAGGTGGAAATCAGGATCTTCCATGGGATTGCAAGGAAAGCATTCTAATAAGCTATGAATGGGAGATTGAGGTGTGGAAAGATAGTTTATTAATGCATAAGGCTGCCACTGTGACCCCATTCTGTCTGTCCCACCATGGAAAAAGTCCAACCATGTCCTCAGCAAGGCTGAATCAAAAGCCAGTGTCCAGATATTCTGCTTCATATTAAAGCACAGTCCTTCAGAGCCCACATAGTCTGCTGTAGGCTTCAGTAGCTGCTAAATCAGAATGGTCATGAGGTCCTGAGCGAGGAGATTGGGCAAATGCATAGAGCAGGTACCTTACTGAGAGAGTGAGAGAGAGAGACAGAGAGACAGAGAGATGGAGACAGAGACATAAACAGACAGAGAGTGCTTCTTTTTTCCCCTAGGATTATATTAACTTGGGTTTCAGATGGACCAAGTGATTTTTCAAAAGTATCAATCAACTTCACAATTTTCTTGGGTTTTTTGATGGGTCCGCCCTCTAGCTAGACTGATAGGTCTCCATAGTCAAGCACCTCCCCCTGTGCCATTTTAACTTCTAATTCACATGCACTTACCTCCTTCTGCTTTCCCCAACAATCCAACAGCAGACTGGGGAAGGGGAGAATGTTAATTCCCTTGATAGAGCAATTCTATGAACCCCTGGGGTGTGAAGCTGTAGCTTCCTGGGGAAGTAAACAGGTTCATGCTTCCCATTTTATTAAGCTCAATGTCTTATTCCCTGAACCTCCCTTTTTAATTAATAATTAGTTAACTATCTATGATAACAAATGGGCTTGTTATACCAACATTAAAATGACAAAGGTACTGAGAATGGCATTATCGTCTCCTTCCTGTCCATGTAAATGACAAGTTTCCCTAGAGTCTTGGTCAATAAATGTCTCCAAATAGTAAAATCTTTGTGTCATACTACATCTTTTCACCAACATTCATATCACCTTTAGTTACTAATTACAAGTTCATTTTCACAACTGCCTCCTCAAGTAGGTTTTACATTTATAAATTAATTTTGTGCATTAATGTACTTTATTTTTAATCCATCATCATTATTGTTATTAAGTAGATGACAGAGTTTAAAAGTGAGAAGGACAAATGAAGATCTTTGTGATGGCAGATCGCTCCCATACGATGCTGGTGAGCCAAGAAGGAACAAAGGACATGCATTCTCTCAGCTCTCATTGTTGCTTTTCATTTGTTTTGGTTAAAAACGGGACAAAACCAAAAAAAAAATAAATAAATAATCCAAATTGATCTAAAATGGATTAAAAATTATGACATCTAAATGGAAACAAAAATTAAAACAAGATTTAAGAGGAAATGATTTCACATAAAGGTCAGTAGAAGGTGGTTTACACGGGTTTTCTCAAGTCTGACTGCCTAATTTCAATTTTCAATATACAAAGTCTGTCTGGGGAAAGTCCAAACATTGTTGATATAATGAGAATGCTTTGCATGACAATGACATAACCTGGCAGCCTAGGAGAATGGACTGGAATGCGAATGTGTGAAAAATGATGACTTCACTGTACTAGTCAGTGGAGGTGGTGGTAGATGCTGTTGAGTGAGCATGTGCACTGTGTGGCCATCATATTCACAATGACTGAGCAAGCAGAGCAACAAATTTTGTATTAAGTCTGAATATTCCTCCATGGAAACTATTTGGATTGTTCAGAAAGCCACAGCTATGGACAACTGGTGATTGACAGCTTCATCAGGACAATGTGGCTGCTCATGCATAACACCTTATGCAGAGTTTTTTAGTGAAACATTAAATCACCCAGGTGACTTAGCCCCACTACAGCTCAGAGTTGGCACTCTGAAACTTCTGGCCTTTCCCCAAACTAAAATCACCTCTGAAGGGGAAGAGATTTTAGACCGTTGATGGGATTCAGGAAAATACTATGGGACAGCTGATGGTGACTGAGAGAACTGGATGAGGTCCAGTGGTGCTTACTTTGAAGGGGACTGAGGCATCATTGTCCTATGTACAATGTTTCTAGTGTTTTGTATCTTCTTTAACAAATGTCTCTACTTTTCATATTGCATGTCTGGGTACTTTCTGGACAGACCTTATATTTCATCACAGTATCCATCTATTTCATTTTTAGGCTAAGCATTTTTTTAACCTGATAATCTAATGCATTTATTACTGTAAATTAACTACAATAGGATAAGGAAATGTATACTGAAAGTGTTCCTAACAGTATGCCTACAATATATATGCATTTATACATATTTTTATTCTGATAACTACTCCATGGATAGAGGGCCACTCTGCTAGAGAGAAAATTTATATATACATATACACACATATATACATATACATATAAATATAAATAAAATGTAAAAATTAATTTAAATATATACATATAAATGAATAAAATGGCTGAAGAACAATGTCAAAGAAATATATTAAGTATAAATGTATTTAGAAGCTGTGTTATATGGACTGACTGGAAAAATATAAAATACTGAGGAAGTGCTTTAAATTAGTAGGGCAAGTGAGGGAAAATGTCTAACTGTAGAAGAACCTTGGGTTATTCAAAATCAGTGTACTCCTTGGATCAGCAGTATCAATTACTATGGGGCATATTAGAAATATAAATTCTCAGACTCTGCTTCTGACCTAAATCAGACACTCTTGGGTGGCACCACCAAATCTGTATTTCAACAAGTAAATGTGATGTACTTAAGTTACAAAATGACCGTGCTAGAGAAAATTGAGATATTGGCTGCTAATATACATCAGTAAATCTTTTAAATTGACATGTGAGACATCCTTCACCCAGTACCACTCACTTCTCAGTTAAGGGACAGGCACTCCACCACTGCTGAGTCTGTATTCCTTATCTGTCAGTTTCATCTATTGATGCCTCTGGATTCCCAGCAAAACTCCAAATTTCTTTTTATTTTATTCTGCATGGGAAATTAACTCTCTTTGTCACATAGCCTTTTAATTATAGACCATCAAAATTACCCATCAAGGTATTCTGTTGAATAAAATATTGTCTTTGTTTTATTGAATTTTACCTTTCTTTTTTTTTCACTACCACTTGCCTCTCTTCCCTCTGGGATGTGAGCTACTCTGAGGTAGTAGCTGTTTTTGTTTATTCTTATAAGTTGTTGATGTCTCACAATGCTTGCCATATGGTAGGTAACATTTTCCATTGAGACAACAAACTAATGCTTCAATGATAGGTATAAGAAATAGAAATCTGCTGTTTTGTACAAGTTTCTGATGACATTCATTTGTTCATGTCACCACAGCATCTATATTTTTGTTAAAATAAATAAAATATTTACTTATTTATTAGCTTAGTTTGCCCCATGGAATACAAGCTCAATGAGGGTGTAAATGTTGTCTTTATGGTTTTTTTGCTATATCCATAGGGTCTAGAAGATCAAAGTTAATGTGGTATTTGTGAAGGGAAACTTTATGAACAAAATGAATAATTTATTAATAAATAAATAGATTTTAAATAAAGCTGATCATATGCTTCTTGTTAATAGGTGGTCCTTAGACTATATTACTTGATATGTTATTTGTAGTACTGCATATTTTATTCTTAAAATCCTTAAGCTTATTGGTATAATAAAAAATAGGTTATGACATCCAACCAAATTTCCTAATCGAGGGTAAGTTCAATTTTTCTCCAATTACTTTTTCCTTCTTGCATTTTTAACTCTTTCATTCCTTGGCTTTGTCATAATATTTTATTGGTTCTCCAATAATTTTCAGATTTTTACCATTTCTAAAAAATAACAGAAAATTTATCCATATTTCATATATATTGCTAAATAATGTTTTTGTTATTATTTATGAAAGTAGTGATATTATTTATACTATCTCTTTTCAGTTCCTTCCTGAGAATTCTCACCTCCATCTATAAACAAATTGTCATTCCCAAAGCTTAAATTATCGAAGTACTCATACATGAAAAAAATATTAAAATAGCCTAGTTTTTATTGTCCAGAAAGATGAAACCTTTGGGGATCATGGCTTAAGCCAACAGTTTCCTGCCACCCCACCAGGTTTCAAAAGTACAAAGATTGCTCACATAGAAATGACCACAGGAGGAGAATATTTCACATTTACAATTCTGACATCTTCTCTACAGCTATTTATGCCTATTTTGTCTTTATGGTGGTCTATGGTCACACCGACTCCAAGTTTTCATCAGTATAACAGGCTAAAAAAGAGGAAGGACAAAAAACAAACACAAAATTAAAGGCATATGCCTGCAGAGTCAGTTTATCCCAAAAAGCAATGACTTACAGTGATCTTAATGTATTTAATTTGCTTACATCCTGTTGACCTGAATTGGGTCAAATAATCATTCCCAGCCTTAAGCAAGTCTGGCTGGAAGTGTGACATGTTCACAACACATACTGTCCTTTCAACAAAACTGGGGTTCTCTTAGAAAGGAAAAACATGTGTAACTATTACCTTTAGATGTCAGTCACAAATAGTTTCCCTTAGTGTAACTAATGAATAGAACAGGTAAGTAAATATTTGATAATTTTTATGTATAAATATAGGTTTCTGTCTTTAAAAAAATATCCTCTACCTAAACCCTATAATCACATATTTCTTTTATCAATATTAATAGGCTTTGCCTTAGAGAGTTTATTATGTCAACTTCATAAATAGAATGATGAGAGCCTCAAAAACAATTTAAAAATAAAAGTAACAAGAAATCTCAAGTTCAGCCAATATTATTATGTTAGCCTTTCACAGTAGCATTTATGATTTCATGTGCTGTAAAAGAAATTGGATATTTTGATTTTAGAGATTTTTTTTCATTGTAGAGTTTTCAGGCAGTTTTAGTCTGAGACAAACATTCTGGGAAGCAACATGTGAATGGAGTTAGACTATCAATGCTGCTTTCCCTTACTTTAGCAAGCACTTGCTGATGTCAGTTCTATAGTTCAGTGTGTAGAAGCATAAAATGTGGCAACTATTTTGTATTTCCAAGATATTGAAGAGTTTACTTTTTTCATCAATTGAGTTTAATAAATTTTATAATATAAAAATGTATAATTTGGCATTTCCTGCCAAGATGGAGGTGTAGGTAGACACACTGTGCCTCCTCGCACAACCAAAATAAGGACAACAACAATTTGGAAACAAATAAAAAAAACAGTACTGACAGAAAATTGAACTGTATGGAAGTCTGACAACCAAGGAGTCAAAGCAGACACATTCATCCAGACCTGTAGGAGGGGTGGAGTTGGGTGGCCAGGCGGTGAGGGGTTGTGCAACAAAGCGGTGGCTGGTGGACCCAGTAAGGCAGTGGATTGTGGAGGGGCATGGCACACAAGGTGGCTGGCAGACTGGAAGGTCCCACATTTGCACACAGATAAACCAGGCAAAACGGGGGGAGCAAGACAGACTAGGCAACCCAGGGTCCCAGTGCTTGGAAATAAAGCCTCAAAACACCTATTGAAAACACCTGGGATGGGTGGTGAAGCGCTAGAAGAAACTTCAAGACTTACAGGAAAGTTCTTTGGAGAGACTCACAGGGTCCCAGAATGTACACAAACCAACCCACATGGGAATCAGCACCAGAAGGGCCCAATTTGCTTGTGGGAAGCCGGGGAGGTGACTGAAATCTCAGAGTAGAGCAAGTGCCACTGTTCCCTCTTGGACCCCTCCTCCACATGCAGTGTCACAACCCAGCGACTGTGTTGACCCACCCAGGTGAACACCCTTTAAGGCTCTGCCCTTCACTATGTAACAGGCAAGCTGAGACAAAAAAAAAAAAAAAAAAAAAAAAAAAAAAAAAAAAAAAAAAAAAAAAAAAAAAAAAAAAAAAAAAAAAAAAAAAAAAAAAAAAAAAAAAAAAAAAAAAAAAAAAAAAAAAAAAAAAAAAAAAAAAAAAAAAAAAAAAAAAAAAAAAAAAAAAAGGCCCAAATAAAAGAATACATCAAAGCTCCAGAACAAATACAACTAAGCAACTAAGACAAAATCAACTTATCAGTTGCATAGTTCAAAACACTGGTGATCAGGATGCTCACAGAATTGGTTGAATTTGGTCACAAATTAGATGAAAAAAATGAAGGCTATGCTAAGTGAAATAAAGGAAAATGTACAGGGAATCAATAGAGATGGGAAGGAAACTGGAACTCAAATCAATGGAGTGGAACAGAAGGAAGAAAGAAACACCCAATCAGAAAAGAATGAAGAAACAAGAATTCAGAAAAATGAGGAGAGGCTTAGGAACCTCCAGGACATCTTTAAATGTCCCAACATCCGAATTATATGGGTACCAGAAGGGGAAGAGGAAGAGAAACAAGTGGAAAACTTATTTGAACAAATAATAAAGGAGAACTTCCCCAATCTGGCAAAGGAAATAGACTTCCAGCAAATCCAGGAAGCTCAGAGAGTCCCAAAGAAGTTGGACCTAAGGAGGAACACACCAAGGCACATCATAATTGCATTACCCAAGATGAAAGATAAGGAGGGAATCTTACAAGCAGCAAGAGAAAAGGAGACAGTTACCTAAAAGTAGTTCCCATCAGACTGTCAGCTGATTTCTCAAAAGATACTTTGCAGGCAAGAAGGGGCTGGAAAGAAATATCCCAAGTCATGAAAGGCAAGGACCTACATCCAAGATTGCTCTATCCAGCAAAGCTTTCATTTAGAATGGAAGGGCAGATAAAGTACTTCTCAGATAAGGTCAAGTTAAAGGAGTTCATCATCACCAAACCCTTTTTATATCAAATGTTAGAGGTATTTATCTCAGAAAAAGAAGATAAAAAACATGTACAGTAAAGTGACAGCAAACTCACAGTTAATAACAACCACACCTAAAACAAAAACAAAAGCAAACTAAGCAAAAACTAGAACAGAACAGAATCACAGAAATGGAGATCACATGGAGGGTTAGCAACAGGGCAATCAGAGGAGGAGAGAGGGGGAAAAGGTACAGAGAATAAGTAGCACAGATGGTAGATAGAAAATAGACAGGGGGAAGGTAAGAATAGTATGGGAAATGTAGAAGCTAAAGAACTTATGACCCATGGACATGAACTAAAGGGGGGAAATGTGGATGGGTGTGCAGGGTGGAGGGGGGTGAAGGGGGGAAAATGGGACAACTGTAAAAACATAATCAATAAACTATATTAAAATAAATAAAATGTATAATTTATTTTTGTTGTTGATTGTTCAAGTATAGTTGTCTCCATTTCCCCCCACCGCTCTTCCAAGTCCACTGACCCCCACGTCCCCTACCCTCATTCTAACCCCCCTTTGGCATTATCCATGTGTGCTTTATACGTGTTCCTTGATGACACTTCCCCTTCTTTCCTCCACTATCCCCCTTTCCTCTCCCCTCTGGTTACTGTCAGTTTGTTCTTTATTTCAATGTTTCTGGTTATATTTTAATTGCTTAGTTGTCTGGCTGATTAAGTTCTACTTATAGGTGAGATCATATGGTATTTGTCTTTCTCTGCCTGGCTTATTTCGCTTAGCATAATGCTCTCCAGTTCCATCCATGCTGTCATGAAAGTACCACAGGTTTTTGATCCACTCATTTACTGATGGGCACTTAGGTTGCTTCTAGCACTTGGCTATTGTAAATAATGCTGCTATGAACATTGGGGTGCACAAGTTCTTTTGAATTGGTGTTTCAGGATTCTTGGGGTATAATCCTAGCAGTGGAATTGCCAGGTCAAAAGGCAGTTCCATTTTTAGTTTTATGAGGAAATTCCATACTGTTTTCCACAGTGGCTGCCCCTATCTGCATGCCCACCAGCAGTGCACTAGGGTTCTCTTTTCTCCACAAATTCACCAGCACTTGTTATTTGTTGATTTGTTTATGATGGTCATTCTAACTCATGTGAAGTGGTATCTAATTGTGGTTTTAATTTGCATCTCTCTGATAGTTAGCAATGCTGAGCATTCTTTAATAGGTCTCTGGGCCCTCTGTATGTCTTCCTTAGAGAAGTATTTGTTCAGGTCCTTTGTCCACTTTTTAATTTGGCTGTTTCCCTCCCTAGAGTGGAGTCATGTGAGTGCTCTATATATTTTGGAGATCAAACCCTTGTCTGAGGTATCATTTACAAATATATTCCTCCATATAGTTGGTTCCCTTTTCATGTTGCTGATGTTTTCTTTAGCCATGCAGAAGCTTTTTATTTTGATGAAGCCCTATTTGTTTAATCTTTACTTTTTGTCCCTTGCTCTAGGGGACATATTGGTGAAAATACTGCTGTGTAGAATATCTTGAGATTTTCCTGCCTGTGTTCTCCTCTAGAACTTTGATGGTGTCATAGTTTATATTTAAGTGTTTAATCCACCTTGAGTTTATTTTTGTGTATGGTGTAATTTGGTGTTGAGTTTCATTTTTTACATGTAGCTGTCCAGATCTCCCAACACCATTCATTGAAGAGGCTATTTTTACTCCATTTTATGGTTGTTCCCCCTTTGTCAAATATTGGTTGACCATAGAGACTTGGGTGTATTTCTGGGCTCTCTATTCTGTTCTATTGACCTATGTGCCTGTTTTTATGCCAGTAACATGCTGTTTTGTTTACAGTGGTCTTGTAATACAGTTTGGTATCAGGTATTGTGATCCCTCCTACTTTGCTCTTCTTTCTCAAAATTGCTGCAGCTATTTGGGGTCATTTATGGTTCCATGTAAATTTTGAAATGTTTGTTGTGTATCTGTGGAATATGCCATTGGTACTTTAATAGGGATTATGTTGAACCTATAAATTGCTTTGGGTAGTTTTGACAGTTTGATAATATTTATCCTTCCAACCCATGAACATGGTATATGCTTCCATTTGTTTTTGTCTTCCTTAATTTCTTTCTTCAGTGTACAAATTAAAAAAAAAATTAAAAAGTTATAACTTCTTTCACTTTTTAAAGAATTTGTTTTTGTATGTATTTTTTCAAGAGAATTTACTTTTTGTCATTCAGGAAAGTCCAACTAAATATTTATCTAACCACTGGTACATGAAGGACTTAGGAAGAGAATAAAGTGATTCTTTTTTCTTCCTCAGATTGGAACTTAAGTGTAGTTTTATTAGGGAGTTTTCCTCAAAGCAAAAATTTTGAGTGTTAATTTTATGTCTGTTTCTCAGTATAAACACATTCTCTTTTTTGGTAAACTTATTTTTATATATAATTCACCAAATTAATTGCTATTTGGAATTAATTAATTCCAAATTAATTGCTATTTTTATTTTGGCAAAGCTAGAGATATATTTTAATCACTTAAATATGTTTAACTATCCCATGTGAAAAAATAAGCAAAATTAATTTGACATGGAACTTCAGCATATTATTTTTTGTTCCCTAATGATTATCCACATTATTTTCATTACTTTGTTAATAACTATTGTTATTCAATTTAAAATATTTCATGCAGGATTGCAAACCATGCACCTGGAAAGAGAATGTTGATGCATTTCAATGATGTGCACTTGATATGATAACACCCAAATAGCCTCCAGGCCATAGAAGTTTATCTAGATAGCATGATAATCATTTCATAAATTATGTATACCTAAGCCCTTTTCACCTTAGGCAGTTTCAGGATATCCAAAATATTATCAAACTTAGCATATTCAAATAAATTGTATAAGCCATCTTAACAGCCAATTAGGACCACTGCAAAAGTAGTCTAATCCATTTTGATAGTTGACTGTTAACAATGAAAAGCCTGAAGAATTTTACCCCAGATTTATAAACATATTTTGTCTTTCTAACTTTAACCCTTTGCTAACCTTCTGATGTCCCTGTGTATTTTTGCCAAAGATAGAAAGAAGTCATTCTCTTAATGTACAGAGAAACAAATATTTGACCCCAGAACCTCTGTGCTAATAGAACACTAGACCAGGAAGAGAGAAGACAGATTTTAAAGATGCACAGTAAATGAGGCTCTGGTGAAGAGCGCTGATGAGATAATAGACAACACTAGGCAAAAATTTGAATGATATGTCAATCGTAAGCAAAATATCATGAACTGTATCATTCTACTGCTAAAATATAAATATGGTGGGTAAGTGATAGGGAAACATCTTTTTTTTCCTTGACTTTGAATATTTCATAGTAATGATTTCTAGAATTTTAATTAGTTGGTTCTAGCTGTTTTAAAATTACTAGTCACTAAGAATTATTGGAGAGTTAGTTTTCTTCATTTTAAGCATGCCTTCTAAGACACTTCAAAAAATTGAAACAAACATGGACTTATATAGAACTAATTCTCAGTGAAAAATAATTATAGGAGTGAATAAAGTCTCAGAAGAAATAAGGAAGGATACCAAAATAACCTTTTGGCTAAATCAATGAAATTTGAAACATTAATAAACTTGTACCTGAAATCCCTCTGTGAGTGAAAATTTACTATCTTACTAGAGAGACTGCTTTGGTAATTCAAAAACTGAAGTATGACAATATTCTTTGGTCATTAACACTTTCAACAATGATAATTTTGTACATATGTAGTAAATACTGAAATTATTATCTAAATTATTAACTTTTAATTCTTTTCTTTGAAGTACTCTATTAGGACAAAGATATTTTTTATGCTTTCCCTGAAAGCCCTTAAATACTGAAAATTAGTCATGGTATTTTTTCTTCAAAAATATTCTTCCTTCCAAGTTAACAATCTAATTCTTTAGGTTGTTTCCTATAAAATGGTATCTTTACACATCAAACTCATGTTCACATATCAGTTCCAGGATATCAGATAGTTGTACTTAACATTCCAAAAAGAGACCTATTCTTTTCACTGTTCTGTATATTCAGTTTATATTAATGCAACTATTTTTTTAAGCGGCTTCTTGGCACTGTTGGTGATTATTGAGTTATATCCATGTCAGATATTATAACCATGAATTACTATCTGCACTATTCACTACTTTGCATTTTTATTCTCTTTTTTGAAACTCTTGGCATGACTTAAGATTCATCCTTATCAAATTTTACATTCTTGGTATTCATCCAGCATTTCAGTCTTTGAGACAACCTGAATCCCAATCTTGTCATCAACTGTATATTGCTTATTCTTCCCAGTTTTGAATCATCTCACATTTGGAAATTGACATGTTCAGCCTTGTTTATAATCCACACCTGTCTTTTCCTTATAGCTGGGACCAATTGATCCATGTCAGTAAACATATACTATTGCCTAATTTCAAGAACTGTCTTTCCCAAACAAGAAGTATTTAAATAGTTTCAACCTCACTATCAGCAAAAATCTTCCATTGTATCATATGGATATGGTATAGACCTGCAGATTAAATTTTAAGCTGATTTAATATATACAACAAAATTGTAATGTATGCTACTTGAAATGTTGAACAGGAAAAAAAGGAAATAGTATTTTCACACAGGATTATAGACATTTAATGGAAATGAAAATGGTAGTTTCAGTATTTCTTGGAAACAATTAACCTAAATATCAAATACTGCATTTTCTGAAAGATAAGTGAAATTGAAAATAAGATACAAAGACATTTTCTTTAACTCTCACATTATGCTGTTTGAATTCTCCTAGAATTTAGTGAGACTGTCCAACTTATAAGAAATCTCTGATAGTCAAGTGATTAATTTGCTTTAGAAAAATATATTTATTTTAAGCATGTATAAGTCCTCTCTGACTTTGTTATGGGTTTAAAAGAGTTTCCAAGAATATTTGTGGAAGTCTCTACACCAAAAAGCATTTATCATATAATATCTTTAGCCATATTTAAATAAAAAGTGTAGTGGTTTCATGAAATCCAAATAACTTCAATTTTTTTTAAAGATTTTACTGATTTATTTTTAGACAGAGGAGAAGGGAAGGAGCAAGAGAGAGAGAGAGAGAAACATCATGTGTGATAGAAACATCCATTGATTGCCTCTCTCAGGCCCCCAACCCTAGGGGCAGCCTAGGCATGGCTTTCATGGGGATTCCAAGAGACAAACTTTCAGTTTGCAGGACGATGTCCATACCCACTAAGCCACACCAGCCAGGGCTAAATTTCAGTTTTGTATCATGATACCTTGTTGTTGAGAGTGGACAAGACTTTGTTTCTTTGAATGTGTTTTTAAATTCACGAGGAACCAGCTCAACTAGAGCAACATCCCTGGCTTCTCTCTCTGTGACTCTTTATTTAATTCTTCTCATAGGGCAGATTGCACATATGCTGTTGGTGAGTTTTAAAGATTAAGCTAAGCTATTTGGCTAAGTAGTTCTCTTTTCATCCCTTGGTATGTGCATACCTACAGAAAGCATTCATTCTCTCTGCTTTTCTATTATGTAACTTTGGTGGGGACTGTGCACTTGTAAGGCAGGTATTAGAAAATTTACCTTCTCCAATGTAAACATTTTTGGTAATACAGGTTATATTTAATCACAATTTGTCTAACTCCAGCGATTATCTCTAATTGAGAAACAAGATTACCATGTAAGTAACCCCCCAAACTACAATATTAATTGATGAAAAAAGAGGTAACAAAAATTCAAGCTAGACACATATAATCACAAAAGTACACATTTAAGCAAAAATAATAATTTTGTAGATGTATGATTTGTAAGTATTCTCAAGATCCATCATCAACTCATTGATGTAACTTTTTTGTGGGGGGCAAGGGCCAGACAATGGATGAAAGCATTATTTTTGGCTTTTTTTGGAATAAACAAAAATTGTATTCACTAATTATAGTGTTGTTCATAGATTTCCCTTATTTTAAGCTCCAGCTCACAAATTACGGATTCTTAGACCTGAGATCTATGGCTGAAAATGATCTGATTCAATAGCTTCTTGTAAGCAGGTAAACGTTTAACAAAGTTCTACATGCAAAAGTTGCCTCTCACTTTGATAGACTCTTAAAGAGCATCATATTTTTTTAATATCAAAATATTAGGTGTTTTCATCTGAGTATACTCATCCTGCTTTATAATGTACAAATTCTTTAACAACTGTTGAGAAGTTACTGAAAATTCGAAAGATGGGAGAGCCTTTATGAATAACTGTGTAAATAACTCTGATGGTAAAAAATAAAAATTGTAGGTATTCTTTTAGTGGCCTGTTCCAAAATTTAACAAGTAAATATTGGTAATTTTTATCTACTTGCTATATTGTCTTAAATGTGAAAGAATTCATCTGAATTTATTTAGTTGTGTCTTTTTTTTTTTCAGGGTCCTTGTACAAACTAGGATTAATCATAGAGATTGAGTAGAATTTTATTATTTCAAGTTTGTTCCTATTTTTGGAGAAACAGCCACTTGATTCTCAAAAGTATTAGACTAACCTGGATGCTATTTAACATTCTCAGGGTTTTTTTTTTTTTAAAGAGCAGTATTTATTATTTCATATTCCTAGGGAAAAAAATGTAGCTTAGAGCAAACCATCTTTCTCCTCATTTTATAACAATGCTATTTCTAATATTTCTGCATCAGTATTTGATATCACATATTTTTAAATTCCCTAAATTAAGGTGTAGTGTATATCCTGGAAGAAATTCATTTGCTAATGAATCTTGGGGAATAGTGATGTTTATCATACAAACTTCTAAAAAGATGACTAGTCAATTATTAAAATAATTTGTTTAAATAATAAAATTATTATTTTAATAATCGACTACCAACAAATTAAAAATATTCTTAGCTCTTTTATCAAGATTGTTTTAATTTCTACTTTTTCTAGTGTTTTACGTACAACACTGAAACCATAATGTTGAAATGTAGAGGTAAATTTTTCAAGTGTTAAACTTGAAAACTCCATCTTTAAACTACTCTGTAAGCAAAATGCATATATGCAGGTGCACAAAAGAAAAAGTAACAGCACATTTATTAAAAATAATACTCAAAAGACTCTAAAACAATGAGACAGATTTTTTTTTTACTAATGAAAAATAAAGTAAAAAATTTACCTCTGGAAGCTGTATTCTGCAATATTCCAGCAAAATAAATCTTTCAATGATAATCATTTGAATTAAATATCTATTACTTAGAAACACACACACACAAAAGAAACAATAATGGAGTGTACAGTATACTTTTGCCTCTTAATGACTAAGTTTTTAATCATATAATACCTTTTCATTTTCATTTAAGTAAAAAAAGTTATTTACCAACAGTTACAAGGAAACAAAATAAAATTACTGATTTTATATAAAAATAAACAGAAGGGATAATCTTTTACTTCCACTATGGATACAATCTTAAACAAGTAATAAAGAAGGAGAATAAATTAAGGTGTTTATTTTTGGGTCATAAATGGAATAATTATTAATTACTGTTTTCCATGAAGATGTCAACCTCCTTTAAAATTACAAAAACAATCTAATATTCAGGTTATCTCTGGTATGTGAGAATTATGTTTATATCTCTTTGTTTGTACTGGAATGTCAAATCTGCAACAAAACTAGTTAGAGGGATGAACACCTGAGAACTTCACAAGGTGTAAATGGAGAATGATGAGAAACGAACATCCCACCTTTTTTTCTCTCTGGTCAGCTGAAACCCTCCAGCCATTAAGCCACTCTTAACACTAGGGAGCACACTTTCCCCAGGAATTACCCTAGAAAATAAGACAAGAAGTTTTCCTCCTGCAAATCAGCATTGGGCAGGGTGCCAGCCCATGCCCTGCTGTACAGAATGACAAGGCACACAACTATGACAGTGCTAATAGTAAACAATGACAGTTCTGTCAGGAATCTGAGAAGCCTTTCATACTTCTGCATGTGCTGAAAAAGAAGCAGAGTAATTTTACTTGTGGCATATAAAAATGACGGCATGAACTCTTCACCCCTTTTTTTTCCCTTTAAACACATCAAAATTAGAAGAGTGTTAGCAGCTTTATGATGGTGGGAATAGAAAACATGAGGCTATAGGAATTTGGAAATTAGAAAAATGTTCTCCAGAAGTGAAAAATATGAACACATATTAGTTATTTTTTTTTAAAATAAATGACTTTAGATTTATAATGATCTTACCATAATGCTTTGTTTCTCTTTTTCTTAAAAACATGTTAACATCATCTACACAGGGTACAGAACGAACATGCACATCTGAAGGAATACACTCTCTGTAAACTTAGATAATACATATTGTGACAAGAGTTCCATAAAAGGGAGGACACAATGATGACTGACTCTTCCACAATGATATGTACAACATATTTTATATAAGTTTATTCAAAAGCTTATTATATATCTAAAGTATATAACACATTGATTAACATCTTTGAGAGATAAAGACAATGAGGCAAAAACCTTGGTTTCAGGAAAGTTGACCACTTCTCAGAGAAGCTGAACATGCACAATACATAGTATATGAAAAGGCAAAATGCAATTAAGAGTTATGTATCATATGCAAAGGGATATATTATAAATATAAATAATTTGTGCAGAGTGTCATGCTAATTTTATAGGCATGAGGAGATGAAAAAGATATGGACCAAAACTGTGAGAATCTTATAGTGTTACAAAAGAAATAAAACAATTATGAATATATTTTTATTAAAAAAAGCACAATATGATCAATGAGTAAAAGGAAAAGAGGAAAAGACAGAGTGGTGACACTGAAATCAATAATAAATATGCTTTAATCTCTGAATTGTTAAAATAAATTACTTCATAACTTCCAAACAATGGATTTTATAGATAAGAAAGCAAAGCTTAGAGAGGTAGCTGCCAAGACATAGAGTGAAGATTCAAATACATATACCCAAACAAAAGATCTATTTTTTTTTTTACTACCAAAACACTATTTGCTCTAGGGTCTCTGTTTCATCTGTCTAATACTCCATTCCTATTTTTCTGGTGAAAGCCTTCCTTGATTCTGGTTATGGTGGAAATCAATTATGGTGTCCCCTGTCCTTTTGGATGTAAAGGTGAAAATATGACATAGATGCCAAGCCAGGATAGTATGCAGAAATAAATAGAAAGCCTAAGGCAAATTAATAAAATTCCTTGTGGTTTTTGTATAAATGTTGGGAGAAGGCTCATCTATCTTTCTTTTCTAGATTTCCATTTTTGACAACATTAGCTACTACCTCCTGAAACTATGTTCCCCTCATGTTGCTGAATAAAAGACCCAGCCACAGTTAAAGGGAAAATGACCAGAGCTCAGTGAGGTGGAGCCCACAATTCAATCCTGTCATTCTTGAGTCTTGGTCCACCTGGGGACTTCCCAATAGACTAAGTTAAGTTGACATTTTGTCATCTACAACCTAAAAAGACTTAACTAACACATTTAGTGCTTGGAGGATGAAATAATACAAAGAACATTACATTTATGGTTGAATTTAAAGTATGGATAGTGCTCCAATGAGAATTACTCTAAGAGGAAGAAGGATCCATTATTCTCAAGTAGAAAATTACAAGGCCAGATAAAAATTATGTGTCTGGTTAACCATACCTCCTGATGTGTCTGGGCTATATTTGATTTATGTTTGTTATCCCTATGTTTTACTCCCTTTCTCAACAGTATTCCAGTTTTTATAATAAATTATATGGTATAGTCACCCTATTTACATATGAAAACTGAAGCAAAGAATGCATATATAATGTACAACTTAGAATTTAAGGTTGAGCCAGGTTATAAAACCCCTTAGGTGTTATACAAGAGAGTTAGGTATCATATTAAGGATCTAAGTAGTGGTGTGGTTCACAGGAGCTGAACAGTTATAAACTCAAAAAAAAAATATTTTTTACTAGCCATGTTAAATTTGGATTGGTTAAATAAGAAATTATGATAGTGTATATAAATGATGATTAAGCTCTGAAAAAACAATGACACAACAAGGAAAACTGTGGTGGCAATATTTAAATTCAGTGAGTTAAATGATATAGGCCATTTATTTGGATTAGAATGCCAACAGCTAGCAATATAAAGAATAAAATCAAGCCACCTCTTTCTCCATCACAGAGAGAGGATTAAAAGAGTTGGAAAGAGATCCGAAGCCTCATTGAATGGTCCTGTATAAAACTGCATTTATATTCAGCAAATATAAGCATGAAGTCTATATATGTGGTTTGTATAAACTCAACAGAATTGGTTAAGGCCACCGTTTTCAGGTGAGTAGGTCAAGTTTTAAATATATTATATACTCAGTATATGAGCAAAACATAAGTAGTTTTAAAATGCACCAGCTCTTGTATCTGACCTTTTTGCTTATTTTAATTCAAATTGACTCCAGGTCTGAATGGAGCTACTACCAATTTCTTATCTGACAGGGGTTGGAGAAATCTGAAATGGACCTGGTAAAGGACAGTATGGTAGTAGAAGTGACTGAATGTAGGCCTTTGATGATGTATGAAGCTCAAAAGAGGAGATAGGTTGATGTTTAACTATTTCTACTTTAAAGGTCTAGATAATGGATATATATTAATTTCTTTATAAGAGACAGGAAGGCAGAACATGCAGGCTTGTAAGAAAAATGCTGGAGATAATCATGAGGACAGTGTTATATATCTGTGTTTGAGATAATGCCCCAAAACTTTAGTGGTGTTTTTCATAATTTACTTCCCTTATAAATATAAAGCTTAAGAAAATGAGGCTTTATACAAAATAAAAGAAATATATTATTCTTGTAAAGAAAGAGAGAAAAGAAAGCTGACAGAAGACTTTGTGGAGTGACTTAGTCAGGATGGCTTAAGCTGTGCTGCAGTATTAATTTAATCAGCAAACCACAGAAGCTTATCATATTTATTGCCGATTTATGCAAAATCTGAAGGAAGTTGGGTGACTCCTCAGGGCAGCTTTCTCTGACATGTTATGTGACTTCCAAGATTGTCATAGTAGGGCAAGAACTTTCATTGCTCTTCTCTGCCTTAGATTGGAAATGATACACATGCCTTCCATTTATCACCAATTTACCAGAATTAACCACATTACACTGAAGTAGCTACCTAGAAGCAGCTGAGAAACAGAGACAAGACCATGTTCCATGAGCAACAAATGGCCACATTATTATTTAAAAGAAAATAATTTAAATGAGTAAAGAGTAACATTATATCCCCCCAAAATACAATATAATATAAGTATTATTTATTTAAGAAATAAGGGGAAATAAGGGAAATTTTACACAAAATACTTGTTCAAAGTTAGGAATTAAATGTCAGAATAAAAAATCAGTCACTTTTTTCCTGTGTGTAGTAAATGCCTCTTCTGTAAAATTCTATAATTTATAGTTATTTGTGGCATGAGATTGAGATTAAGCCATTTATTATTCAAATAAATATTTTCCTCTTACTCAAGAATCTTTGAGTTCTGCAGAGTATAGAAATTGAAGTACAAAATTAATTATGGAAAAATACTTGGATTCTGTCAGCTTTATTTCCTATTAAATGTACATAAATGTCAATAAAGATTTTTGTTGCCTTATATACAGTTATATTGCCAATTAGTTTATTTTGCTATATCCACAAATTTTATAGGTAGCAGTTGAGTTTTCCTGTTTTTATTTCTTTAAAAATTACTTATAACTTTTTATTTCTGAAGAAATTGGTAATAAAATAGGCAGACTGGGAAAGAGAATCATTTGGTAGTAAAGCAGACAGAGAAATGAACACTTTAGCATTTACTTTTTATAGCCTAGTTAGCTTCATAGATTTATATATCTGCCAGACACTGATGTATTTTAGTGCTGATACGAATTGAAATTTATTCCATAAACTTCAGAACTGATCACTTTTTAAAATGATAGGGAGGAAATGTGGGAAGCCTTGATTTGATCTCTGTGCATGTGCTGCTTATATGAACTCTTACAATACATAAAACAAATTCAAATAATCCCATTCTTGTAAGAATGTTGATTGACTAAATTAAGGTTATTAAATTATCACCTAGCAAAGGAAGATATTTTCATCAGAAAAAAATAATTGTTTTGGGGGGATGTGATTTGGGTCAAAAAATAAAAAAAAATGATTTATTCAGTTAGAGGAGTAAAATCTTCATTTTAAATAGCTCATAATTGAGAGCTTTTCTTTCTTTTTTCCTATTAGGAAGTCATAACAAGTAAACATTTTATGAGTCTATGGATAAATAATATTTATTTCACAAGCTAAGGGGTAAGTCTAGTTAGTCAGCTTCTGTAATATGTTGTATTTTTTTATGTTCTTCAAAATGATTTTATTTATTTATTTTTAGAGGGAGGAGTAGGAAGGGAGAAAGAGAGAGAGAAACACCAATGTGTGGTTGCCTCTCACGCACCCCCTACCAGGGACTTGGTTCCCAACCAAGGCATGTGCCTTGACTGGGAATTGAAAGGTTACCCTTTGGTTCACAGGCCCAAACTCAATCTACTGAGCTACACCAGCCAGGGCACTTGTGTGTTTTTAAAAATCAAATATCAAAGCAGTAAAGGAAATATCAAAACATACTTAAAATAGTTTTGATTTATAGCTGCCCTTTGGCTATTACTGACTGTAAGGAGGATTTGGTTTAAAGGCAGATTCTTTATAATAATAGGTATAAGGTAGATATAAAAATTTTGTGTCATAAATTCAATTCTGGGTGAATTAAATACATTGATTATTGCTATTATAACACTATCTCACACAAATAAATGTCAGAATTATACTCTTCTTATTTTAGTTTTTAAATACCATTTGGGGGACTATGGAATCTGATGTATTTTAAAGATTTTCTTTTTAAATTTCTCAGTGAAAGGAGAAATATCCATACAAGATTTTGCATATCATTGGTTATCTTTTTATATTTCGATATTTTGCAACTTTGGGAAAAATCAGTATGAATAGAAAACATGATCTTTACTAGCTCCTATGGGTTTGTACAATCTTTCTGCTTTTGGAGAAAAATACCTATGTACAGCTTTTAATAAGCTGATTTTCAATAAAATGCTAATAATGAATGTTAAAATATGTCTGAATGATTCTTGGCAATGAATTTGAAGTAGCACATAAAAAATTTAGACTTGGATAATTCCAGTTGTCTCATTTAGATTTTTAATATATAGAAGGACCATTTTTAGTGTGTCTCTGCAAATACTATTTTCAACTGTTTTTATCTTAATTTATTCTTTGTCATTGTTATTTGAAACATTTGTATAGAAATCCCTTTTATGTTTTTTTACCAAAGACAATATGATATTGAGATATATTTCCTGCATTGTAAAATCCTTACTACAATAATTACAAGTTAAAAAAATACAAAACCTCTAATGAATTCCTATATGGCACTGTTTGTACCTCATAATCATATCAATATGGTTCTAATAGCTAGTGGAGACATTTGCACATTCCCTTCTCTTTTTACAAATCTTAACTCAAACAATGATCTTAGATTAAACTCTATCTCCATCATCTAATGGATGATAAAATGTAGGAATGAATTTATGGCAGATTAGCTCCTTCACTGTCTCAGGAGAAAATTGCCTTGGTTGTCAGTACACAGCATTTTAGCAGCTGTATTATAAGCATGTCAGGTTGGTAGTTGTGTTCCTAATAGAGAAAGAATTACTGCAGCAATAAGTACTTATCTAATTTTTGGCCCCCTTTCCATCTACTTTTGGGTTCCTAAAGGCTCATTTCCTAACAAACAACTTAAGGGCAGTAATTGTTATTCACAGGCAGGTTGTTAATATTTAAGTAAATTATTCTGTCTTGATAGTTTATTTTAGTTATGTTACCATAATGGATAAGGCAATCATTACATTTACTTAGCCTGTGCTGGCATTTTGTAATGTAAATTAAGTATTTGTTTCTAGGGTAATTTATTACATCACATAGCAGACTTTAAGACTCACTGATACATTACAAGCAATTTTAGTAAGTTTTCTCTTTTGTACTTTTTTATGAGGAATTGTCTTACTTCTTTTAAGAAAGGACATTAAATTTGTCTAGAGGGGTTATTACAATAAAGTGAAATAAGCATTAGGTTTAAGATGCAGTCAGGATGATAAAAATGAATGGATATCCTTTGTAGGTTCAGTTAGTAATATTTATTTACAATTGTATGTACCACATGGAAATTGAGTTGGCCCCCTCCAAAGATTCAAGATGGGTCCCTAGATAAGAAGCTAAATTCAGTATGAATTCCAAAGGTCAATTCATCTACTTTTGGCCAGTTAAACTTTTCACCATATATGAGAAAGAGATTTTTTATTTTTTTTTAGTGTGTCTTAATTGAGTCATCTCTCTTACTTGATTTATAAACTACAGATAATAAAGGGAGAGAAAAGAAATATTGAGCCTTTTTGTCCTTTATCTTATCCTTGTAACCTTTTAAGTAGGGTTCACTTAGAGAAAAAGTCATTTGTTTAAAACTATTAACTGAGTTTATACAAATCATAACCTAGACAATGTCATAAATTTAATCACACTAATCTTATATACAAAGTCAACTTTTTTCATTTTATAGAAGTCATTTAATCTTCCTTATAAGTCCCCAGGTTACTTATTAGAAAATAAATTTAGATGTATCTCTTACTTTTTATCTTGTTTAAATAATCTTTGGTTAAACTTCAGTTTATTATAAGTCCAAACAAGTTTTTGCATTTTCTCATATTCAAAGTGATATAATGAAAATCTGATCATATTTCCTAACAACAAGTTAAGGGTAGGTAGTCTAGTGCTCTCCTTTTGTTTAGTCCTTATCATTGAATGTTGGCTTGATAGTGTCCCTACTATCATCAGCTGAGATTAGTGTATTCATCCATCTCTTGATATGACATAGTAACCACTGATACTGACAATTGACTACATGCAACCCCATCCCAGGTCTCTGCCTACTGAGTTTTCTTTTATCAGCCACATATGCCTTCACCAGAGCACACACAAACTTTCTGATTTCTTGAATGCCAATGAACAAATAGTGGTGTGATGTCTGCATCCCTTATCTAGCCAATTCACCCCTTTGCTTGCTATTATCTGACATCATGTTGGACATAACTGTATATAAAACTTCATATGGAAGCTTGGTAAAACAAGAAAAGCTTTTTTTGGATTGTCTTATGATTATTTACATATTTCTATTTCTACCCACACCCCAACACACCCATTCAAATTTCAAATTGGACCCCAGTGGACTCAGAAGGGGAATGATTTTTAATTTTTTTTTATCTTAGGACTTCTTTCTGTGACACTTTAATTATTCCCTGAATCACTGAGCATCCAGATTCAACTTAAGGATATAAGGAGGATTTTTGATATTCTATGAAAAATTATCTAAATTCAACAGAATTGGTTGACAATACAGGAAAATCAAACCAACTTGGAGCCACAGATTACCGTGAACCAAAGAAATAGCTTCTAAATCTCCCCAGCATAAACCATTTGTTATAAACTTGAAGGCAATGTTCTGACCCTTTCTCATTAGGATCCTAGATTTATATCTAATCAATTCAAACCATGTAGAAAACTACAAGATTGAGCCATTAGAAAAAAATTATGTCAACAGCAGTTGAATATTTTCACTGCACATCCAATTATTTCAAATTTTCCCCTACATTGTTTCTGTGACAATTAATTTGGGAAATCTTCCACCAAGTGCATGCACACAAGTATACACACACAGTCCTTTCCTGTTAGTCTGGTCTTTACAAACTGCACAAAATGATTGATTTACTCCTACATATTAACACATGAACTTTGACTTATCTATTTAATTACATTGTACTGCCTCCTCTTTTATAATTAAAACAATACAAGTGCACATATATACACCATATATACCTATAAATATATACACATATATTTATATAATACCATGTGAGTTATATTATAATTATTTCTTGTTGTGCTTGTTCTCTGAGAGTTTCTATTTGTCATTTGCTTTGTTGTTTTCACTATCAAGGTATCAATTTCAACTTAGACGTTTCAAGCATACTAACAAATCTATTTTTCCCCAAGAGGCTTTCATTTCTGATGATCTCCATCTTTGCAAGCCTGTACGTAGTTGTCCTAAACTTCTCATCATTTGCTTCCTGAATATGGAACATTGCGTTTTAGACGTCATGTCTTCCCATTTCATGGTGTAATTTTATTTGTGTGAAGTACATCCTCAAGTAAGAAATTGTACATAGGATTTAAATTCATGAATCATTGATTATCCGAAAATACCCTTATTTTGCTTAAACTGTCTCAGTGAGGAATTCTAGCTAGAGAAGCATTGTGTTTAGAATTTGGAGACATTTGTCTCTTTGTATCACACCATTCAGCATTGCTGACTAATGTCCAATTCCAATTTCATTATCTGTACTTTCAAGTTTGTCTCAATTCCCACTTCTTGACACACTGGCTATTAATTTCCTAGGGCTGTCTTAAGAAAGTATCACAAACTAGTTTACTTAAAACAAGATGCACTTATTCTCTCATAGTTCCGGAGACCTGAAGTCTAAAATCAAGGTGTTGGCATGGTAACGCTTCTTCTGCATGCTGTTGGGAAACACCATTTTCTTGGCCTGTGTTGTGTCACTCCAAACATTGTCTCTCTTGTTACATGGTATTCTTCTTATGTGGCTGTGTGTCTTCACGTCCAAATCCTCCTTTTCCTAAAGGGAAGCTAGTTATTAGATTAGCACTCACACTGATGAGTTACAATGTCCTCTTAACTTGACTACATCTGCAAAGCCCATATTTTCAAATAAGGTGACTAAGGTTACTTTTGTAACTATTGGGAGTTAGGATTTGAATATATATTTTGGGTAAATGCTATGCAACTGAGAATAGCCTGAAAGCTCTTAATTTCGTCCTCTTCCCTAGGTATTCTGATATTTTGAAATTATGTATCTAAGTATGCCTTTCCTCTAATTTTATTCAATAACTTATGCAATTCAAAAATATTTATGTCATTTTAAATTTGAGAGATTTTCTCATCACAAATTTTTGGTAATTTCTTTTTATCCATCAAGATCTTTCTCCCTTTTTGGAGCTCATCTTATTAGTTGGATCATCAATTTATTGGTTTTAAGATTTTTCATTTACTTTTTTCACATATTTCATGAATCCTTTTTATTGAATAAGTCAGACTGTCTCTTAATTGTGTATTTCCAAATTTTTGTTGAAATTTTAACTTTGCAGTTTTATCTTTTGTTTTTAAGAGATCTTTTGTTTCCTCTTTTTCAAACCATTCTTTTAATTTATCAATGTATTGTCTCTGCAGTTTTTCTAAAGAACATACCATTTGATCACTTTGATCTTATTTTTCACATTTTTATTTACTATTCTTCCTATCAATTTTTAATTCCTATTTTTTGTTATCTTTATGTTTATTTGTAAGACACATTAAATATTGTTTGGAGTTGTATTAGGGTTCTCAAGAAAACAGATATATTTATGTTTATAAATATTAATATATTTATAAACATTTGTGTTTATAAATATTTATAAACATTATATCATTTATACTTATATAATTATATATAAATATAAAATACACAACATATAAATAAAATGATCGGTCCAGAAAGTATCCAGCCATGTAATAAGAAAAATAGAGACATATATTGAAGAAGATACAAAATACTAGAAACATTGTACTTGGAGTAATTACTCCTCAGTCCCTTTCAAAGGCACCTTGGACCTCACACAGTTCTACCAATTGCCATCAGCTGCCCCATTGAATTTTTCTGAACCTTATCAACAGTCTGAAATCTCTTTTCTCTCAAAGATCATTTTAGTTTTGGCAGAAATCATAGGGCACTGAATCTGAGCTTTAGTGGGGCTGAGTCACCTGGGTGATTTGATGTTTCACCAAAAACCTATGCACAAGATGTGATGCATGAGCAGACACATTGTTGTGATGAAGCTGCCTATCACCTGTGGCCCATAGTTGTGGCCTTCTGAATCATCCAAATAGTTTCCACAGAGGAATGTTTAGCTTTAATGCAAAATTTGATGCAGATTTGTTGCTCTTCTTGCTTAGTCATTTTGAATGTGATGGCTACACAGTACACAAGCTCACTCAAGGGCACCTACCACCCCCACTGACTAGTATAGTAAAGTCATCATTGTTCACATAGGCACACTCCATCCACTCTCCTGGGCTGCCAGGTTACATTGATATATGCACACTGTTCTCATTATATCAACAATAGCTGGATTTAATTTGGATGGAATTATATATACACACATATATATGTTTGTGTGCATATATACACATATGTCTGTGTGTGTGTATGTGTGTGTGTGTGTGTGTGTGTAGGCTCAGAATTATGGAGGCTGAAAAGTCCCACAATCTTTCCTGAGTAAGTGGAGAACAATAAATGCCAGTGATATAATATAGTGTGAGTTTGAACTTCTGAGATATGGGGGCTGACAGTATAAATCCCAGTCTGAATCCAAAGGCTTAGAATCAGGAGCATCAATGTCTGAGGACAACAGATGATGGATTTCTCCACTAAATCAGATAGAAAATTAACTCATTCTCTGCCATTTTGTTCTATTCAAGCCCTCAATGAATTGGATGATTCTCACCCACATCAGGGAGCATGTTATCTTGTTATTCAGTCTGTTTATTTAAATGCTTATCTTGTCTACAAATACACTTACAAACACATCCAGAAAAAAATGTTTTATTAACTCTCTGGTTATCCTTTAGCCCAGTCAAATTGACACATAAAACTAACAACTGCAGGTGTCAGGTGTAGAATAAATAGATATAAATATGTCTAATCTTGAATATACATTTATTGTATAATTACTATGGAGCAGCTCCTATTCAAATACAAAGAATAAAATTACTAGTGGGTGCTTTCTCTGGATAAAGAAGTAGCTTACTTAATAAGGAAGATGGAAGTAAATGGCCTACATAAATAATATATGCTAATGACTAGTGTGGTTGCATGTACAAATTACAGGTTTAAATATATTCTGAAATATCCCATCCTTCCTAAATCATAAACACACAAGAATGTTAGTGTGGTTGGGGATGGAAGCTATAACACCTACCAGGGCATCCTTTCAAAGAAGAACTTAAACATGGTAGATTTCATTTTTCTGTCTGAAGTTCCTCTCATTTGCCTATTCTGAAACCCTCAAACCTCTCATTATTGACAGATTGGCTCAGCTGCCCTCTTCCCAGGAACTCCAATCACAGCTACCATCACAAGCACCGTGACCCATGTCAGCATATTAATACTTGTCAGACACCACCACCAATGCCACAGACTCCTCTTTGAGGCTTGAGAAATGTGTTTTCTACTTTGTTATAAAGTGGACAATTTTCTTCACTATGTAAAATGTCTGGTTATAGTCATTTCTTCAAGGGACATTGTGTTATCATTGCATTCTAAGCAAGACATAGTACATGCTGGGAATACAAAATGTAGCTGTCCACCAAATTATTTCCCTCTGTTTACAAAAATAAACCTTCACAAAATTGGTGGAGCACTTGTTTAGCAATTATGATGTAGGCTGGAACCAAATGGACATATTTTACTAACACTGTATCTGCTTTCTGTTATAGTTTTTAAATGACTTTGGTTTTACAGTGACTGAAAATTAACCTACTAGTTTCAGTTATGATCTCTTCATACTAATTACTTATTAAAGTTTTTCTATTAAATGATTAATGTTTAGTGAATATTACTAACACTGTGGAAATGGGAAGATTTAGAAAACTTTGATGCATACTTAAATTTTTGTTTTATTTTTTTAGCATTGAAAAACCTGAACCAGCAGTCTAAAAGTATGAACTCTGAATATAGGCTTTATAGACAATAATTTCTTATTGATACACATACTCATAAATGTAATATGTAGTCATTTACTTATAGCAAAATAACTCCTAATTTTCTTCACATGACTTAAAATTTTCTTAATTTGAAACACAAGGAAATCTTGCAATGACCAAATATTGTGAGACTTACATCTCATTGATGTAAGGGGAAGGGCGTGGCTAAAGCATGATATAAATGTATGCACTTTAGACAAACACTATGTTACTACACAAATCCTGAAGATGTGAAGAATTGAAACAGGGATTTTAGAGGAAAACTAACAATTGCATTTTTAAAATCCTTTTGAAAACACTTTAAAAAAGAAATATTGATACTTTTAATGAAACAGTATGAGCACACATGAAAGACTCAGAAGTCTGAGATGATGGTAGACTATTTCCACTTCAGCAAAGGAAAATGAATGACAGACATTTTATGTGTCTCACCCACTGCACTTGCAGTGCCAAATACTCCCAATAACCTCTGTTTGACTTGTCACTTGTAAGACAAATTTGCTCATATATTATGACTGTCAGAATCCCTTTTCAGCAACTGTATCAGTAATTAATTGTGCCTTGTTAGTGCTCAAGTCTTATATATCTGTCATACTGATAAAAAAAGTCTAGTTTTTTAATTTTACTTTAACTAACATAATAGAATCTCAGCATTCTGCTTACAAAGAGCCACAATATTTATCAAATACTCACCATTGACCTTTAAAAATGGCTTACATTGCTTTAGAAAACAATAACCAGTATGCCATGCCACCATAAAGAGTATTAAAATTTGAGAAGAATAATAAACTCTCAAGTTAGTATTTAGAAATCTTTGGAAACATTTTCATAAGTTCTTTGAATAACTTTTTGATTGATTCAAGCAATATGAACTATTAAAATTTTTTAAAATTAATTAATTATTTTTTTAAGCTCAAGTACAGTTGTCTCCATTTTCACCCCACCACACCCCTCCATCCCTCCTATCCTCACCTCCTACCCTGGAACCTACTTGCTTTGGCTTTGTCTATGTGTCCTTTATACATGTTCCTTAATGGTCCTCCCCTTATTATCCCCTATTGTCCTTCTTTCCCGTCCTCTCTGGTTACTGTCAGTTTGTCCTTTTTTAAATTTACAATTTGTAAAATATTTATTCATTTTTTCTGTTCTAAATTATTTTATGGTTCAATTACAGTTATCTGTATTTACCCCTCAGCACTCCTCCCCACCTCAGGCATCCCTACCTCCCTTCCCTGTTTCCACCCCTCCTTGGTTTTGTCCATGTGTCCTTTATAGTTGTTCCTGAAAATCCTTCCCCTTTACCTTCCATTATCCCCTTCCACCTCCCCTCTGGTTACTGTCACTTAAAAGTCTTTGGTTGTATTTTGCTTGTTTGGTACTATGTAGCAGTAAGAAAGAAGGAGCTCCTACCCTTAGGGACACCATGGATAGAACTGAAGAGTATTATGTTAAGTGAAATAAGCCAGGCAGTGAAAGACAAATACCATGTAATCTCGCCTATAAGTGGAACCTAATCAACAAAATATGAACTATCCTCTGTAGAGTTGTCTTAGAAATTTTACTGATAAAATGTATTTCTACATTATCTATTATAAAACACTAAGAGGTAATTATAAGAATTTTAGTCCCACTGGAAAAAAATGTCATTTAGATGTTTATTTGTGTTTAGAATAAATTAAAAGGCAGGCATAGAACTATATAAATCACAGATTTTCAAATAGGATCTTCAACAAAATCAAATCTAATGATTTGAAAAATGATCATTCTTTTTTATATTATTTTTTAAATTTATTTTAATTGTTGCTCTTCTATAGTTTTCTGTCTTTTACTCTCATCCCAGCCCACCGCTCCAGCCCTCCCAACTTACCTCCCATTTCCACCCCGCTAGTTTTTATCCATGTGTCCTTTATACTTGTTCCTGTAAACCGTTGCCCTTTTCCCCTGATCTTCCCTACCCTCTCCCCTCTGGTGACTGTCAGTCAGCTCTCAATTTTAGTGTATTTGGTTATATTTTGCTTGTTTGTTTGTTTGTTGGTTAGGTTCCTGTTAAAGGTGAGAACATATGGTATTTGTCTTTCACTTCCTGGCTTATTTCACTTAGCATGATGGTCTCCAGTTTCATCCATGCTGTTCCAAAGGGTAGGAGCTCCTTCCTTATTTCTGCTGCATAGAATTCCATTGTGTAAATGTACCATAATTTTTTGATCCATTCATTTACTGATGGGCACCTGGGTTGCTTCCAACACTTGGCTATTGTAAATTGTGCTGCTATGAACACAGGGGTGAATAGGTTCTTTTGCACTGGTGTTTCAGGGTCCTTAGGATATAATCCTATTAGTGGGATTGCTGGGTCAAAAGGTAGATCCATTTTGAGTTGTCTTAGAAAATTCAATACTGCTTTCCATAGTCGTTGTACCAGTCTGCATTCCCACCAACAGTTCAATAGAGTCCCCTGTTCTCCACAACCTCTCCAACACTTGTTGTTTGTTGCTTTGTTTATCATGGCGATTCTGACTGGTGTGAAGTGGTATCTCATTGCAGTTTTAATTTACACCTCTTTGATAGGTAGAGATATTGAGCATCTTTTCATGTGTCTCTGGATCCTCTATATGCTCTCCTTGGAGAAGTGTCTGTTTGAATCCTTTGCCCATTTTTTAAAATTGGGTTGCTTGTCTTCTTAGAGTGGTGTCATATAAGTTCTTCATATATTTTGGAGATTTAACCCTTGTCTGAGGTATCATTGGCAAATAGGTTTTCCCATACAGTTGGTTCTCTTTTTATTTTAATACTGTTTTCTTTAGCCATGCAGAAGCTTTTTATTTTGATGAGATCCCATTTGTTTATCCTTTCCTTTATGTCCATTGCTTTAGGGGATATATCAGTAAAAATGTTGCTGCATGAAATATCTGAGATTTTCCTGCCTATGTTCTCCTCTAAGACTTTAATGGTGTCATGGCTTATATTTAAATCTTTTATCCACCTTGAAGTTATTTTTGTGTATGGTGTAAGTTGGTGCTTGAGTTTCATTTTTTGCATGTAGCTGTCCAGTTCTCCCAACACCACTTGTTGAAGAGGCTATTTTTACTCCATTTTATGTTGCTGCCCCCTTTTTCAAACATTAATTGACTGTAGAGTCTTGGCTTTATTTCTGGGCTCTCTTTCTGTTCTATTCCACTGGCCCATGTGCCTGTTTTTATGCCAGTACCAGACTGCTTTGATTACACTGGCCTTGTACAACAGTTTGGTATCAGGTATTGTGATCCCTCCTACTTTGCTCTTCTTTCTCAAAATTGCTGCAGCTATTTGGGGTTGTTTATGGTTCCATAAAAATTTTTGAAGTGTTTGTTCTATGTCTGTGAAATATGCCATTGGTACTTTATTAGGTATTGCATTGAATTTGTGAATTACTTTGGGTAGTGTGGACATTTTTTTTATGTAGATTCTTCGATCCATGAACACAGTATATGTTTCCATTTGTTTGTGATTTCTTTCTTCAGTGTTGTATATTTTTCCTCATACAGGTCTTTTACCTCCTTGGTTAGGTTTATTCCTAGGTATTTTATTTTTCTTCTTGCTATAACAAATGTTTTTTTTTTCTTGATTTCTGCTTCTGCTGTTTCATTGTTGTTATAAAAAAATGCCTTTGATTTCTGGATGTTGACTTTGTATCTGGCTGTTTAGCCAAATTCATTTATTAGGTCGAGGAGCTTTTTGGCCAAGTCTATAGGATTTTCTATGTACACTATCATGTCATCTGCAGACAATGATAATTTTGTTTCTTCCTTTCTGATTTGGATGCCTTTTATTTCCTTTTCTTATCTAATCGCTGTGGCTAAGACTTCCAATACTATGTTGAATAGAAGTGGTGAAAGTGGACAACCTAGTTTTGTTCCTGATCTTAGTAGAAAGATTTTAGTTTTTACCTGTTGAGTATGATATTGGCTGTAGGCCTTTCATATATTGCCTTTATTATGTTGAGGAATGCTCCCTCTATGCCCACTTTGCTGAGTGTTTTTTATTATAAATGGGTGTTGTACCTTATCAAATGCTTTTTCCACATCTATTGATATAATCATGTGATTTTGTCTTTTGTTTATGTCATAAACTTTTGTTTATGTGATATATTACCTTTACTGATGTGCCAATATTAAAGCATTCTTGCATCCCTGGGATGAATCCCACTTGGTCATGGTGTACAATCTTTTAAATATATTGTTGGATGCAGTTTGCCAGTATTTCGTTGATGATTTTATTGTCTAGGTTCATCAGCAATATTGGCCTGAAATTTTCTTTCTTTGTTGTCTCTTTATCTGGTTTTGGGATTAGGATGATGCTGGCTTCATAAAAAGAGTTCAGGAGTCTGCCATCATTTTGAATTTTTTTTTTGAATAATCTGTGAAGGATAGGGTTTAGCTCTTCCTTAAATGCTTTGTAGAATTCTCCTGTGAAACCATCTGGTCCAGGGCTTTTGTATTTCGGGAGTTTTTTGATTAGTGCTTCAATTTCATCTGCTATTATTGGTCTATTCAGGCTTTCTGCTTCTTCTTCATTGAGTTTTGGGAGATTATATTTTTCTAGAAACTTGTCCATTTCACCTAGGCTTTCAAATTTCTTGGCATACAGTTCTTCATAGTAATTTCTTACAATCCTTTGTATTTCTGTGGTGTCAGTTGTAATCTCTCCTCTTTCATTTCTGATTGTGTTTATTTGGGTCTTCTCTCTTTTTTTTTCTTGATGAGCCTGCTTAAAGGCTTGTCGATTTTATCTTTTCAAAGAACCAGCTCCTGGATTTATTGATTCTTAGAATCGTGCTTTTAGTCTCTATATCATTTAATTCTGCTCTGATCTTGGTTATTTCATTCCTTCTACTTGCTCTGGGCTGTCTTTGCTGTTGTTCCTCAAGTTCTTGTAGGTGTAAGGTTAATTTGTTTGTTTGAAATATTTCTATCTTTTTTAGGTAGGCCTATATCACTATGAACTTCCCTCTGAGGACTGCCTTTGCTTTGTCCCATAAGTTTTGGGTCATTGTGAGTTCATTTTCATTTGTTTCCAGAAACTTTTTGATTGCTTCCCTCATTTCATTCTTGACTCATTCATTGTTTAATAACATGCTATTCAATCTCCATGATTTTGAAGATTTGTGGTTTTTGCCCTTCAGGTTGGTTTCTAGTTTCAGTCCCTTATGATCTGAGAAAATGCTTGGTATGATTTCAATTTTCTTGAATTTGTTCAGGCTTGTTTTGTGTCCTATCATGTGGTCTATCTTTGAAAATGTTCCATGTGCATTAGAAAAGAATGTGTATTTAGTTTCTTTGGGATGAAGGGCTCTATATATATCAGTTAAGTCTATTTCATCTGGAGTGTTGTTCAATGCCACAATATCTTTGTTGATTTTTTGTTAAGAAAATCTGTCCATTTTTGACAGTGGGGTGTTAAAATCCCCTACTATAATTGTGTTGCTGTTAATATATTTCTTGAAGTCCTCTAAGATTTTCTTGATGTATTTATGTGCTCCTATGTTAGGTGCCTATATATTTACAATGTTTATGTCTTCTTGGTGGATTCTTCCCTTGAGTATTATGAAGTGACCTTCTGGGTCTCTCTTTATGGCTCTTCTTTTGAAGTCTATTTTGTCTGATATGAGTATTGCTACCCCGGCTTTTTCTTCCTGTCCAATTGCTTGGAAAATTTGTTTCCAGCCCTTCACTTTGAGTCTGTGCAGATCTTTTGTCTTGAGGTGGGTCTCCTGTAGGCAGCGTATGTGTGGGTCATGCTTTCTTATCCATTCAGCTATTCTATGTCTTCTGATTGGAGCATTTAATCCATTTGCATTTAAGGTCATTTTAATAGGTACTGATTCATTGCCATTTTTGTACCTATGTGTCTCTCTCTCTCTCTCTCTCTCTCTCTCTCTCTCTCTCTCTCTCTCTCTCTCCCCTTAAGCAGTCCCTTTAGCATCTCTTATAGAACTGGTTTGGGAGAGCTGTATTCTTGTAGACTTCTTTTGTGTGGGAAGCTTGTTATTTGGACTTCTATCTTGATTGAAAGCCTTGTTGGGTAAAGTAGTCTTGGTTGCAGGCCTTTGGTTCTCATTACTTGGAATATTTCTTGTCATTTTCTTCTGGCTTGGAGCATTTCCATTGAGAAATCAGCCACTAACTTTATTGGGGCTCCCTTGTATGTTACTTCCTTTTTCTCTCTTGCTGCCTTTAAGATTCTCTCCTTGTCTTGGAATTTTGCCATTTTAATTATGATGTGTTGAAGTGGGCCTCTTTGGGTTCCTCTTGATTGGGATTCTCTGTGTTTTCTGGATTTGTGTGACATTTTCTCTCATCAAATTAGGGAAGTTTTCCATCATTAGTTTTTCAAATAGGTTTTCTATCCCTTGCTCTTCTTTTTCTCCTTCTGGAATCCCTATTATATGGATATTATTATGTTTCATATTGCCTTGCATTTCTCTTAATCCTTCCTCATTCTTTCTAAACCTCTTTTTCCTTTTCTTGTTCTTTCTGGGTATTTTTTCTACTTTGTCCTCCATCTCGCTGATCCAATCTTCTGCTTCATCAATTCTGCTTTTGATTCCTTCTACTGTGTTCTTCAGTTCAGAAATTGTGTTCTTCATTTCTTCTTGGCCCTTGTTGATAGTTTCTATTTCCTTTTTCATATTGATATAGTTTGCAGTGAGTTCATCATAGATTCCCTGTACTTTCTGGTAGCTCTTTGAGAGCCTTTGGATCTTACTGACAACCATTGCTTTGAACTTAAAATCTGATAGTTGAGTAATCTCCATTTTATTTAGCATTCTTTTTAGGGCTTCCTCCTTTTCTTTCATTTGGGGATTGTTTCTTTGTCTTCCCCTTGTTGTGAGACTCTTCTTGTTAGGCTCAGCTTCTTAAATTGATCTGTTCTGGTTCCCTGGGTTTATGGTGTGAACTTCTGTGGTAGAATAGCTGTGAGATTCAGTGGTGCAGTTTCCTTCGGGTATCCTGGTGTTCACAGCTTCCACTGTTTCAGCTAGGATCACAGGTGTGTGCTCTGGGTCTTCCACAAACCCCCTGCTCCGGTTGCAGTGCTGCTGGTTGCAGAGCGACCTCCAGTCTGGGTTCCAGGTCTGCCTCTGGTTGCTCTGCCCCCCATCCCAGGGCCTTCCCTGGTTGCAGAGCCAGCATTGGTCCCGGTCCCAGGGCCACCTCCGGTCACAGAGCCATCCTCTGGTCGCGCGGCCTCCTTCTGTTGCAGAGCCTCCTCCGGTTGCAGAGCCACCCCCAGTCATGGGGCTTCCTCTGGTCTCTCCACCTCCCCTGCCCCAGGGCCACCTCCGATCTCAGGGCCTCCTTCAGTCGCTGGTCTGGATGAATCGCTGTCGGATCCCACACAATTCAATCCTCCCTCTGTCCTGGTTGGGTTTTCTTTTTTTTGGTTCTGTATTTTTGTAGTCCCTAATCTTGGCTGTGAGAGGAGGCACAGTGTGTCCAGCTGTGCCTCCATCTTGGCTGGAAGTCCAGAATAATAATTCTGAGACCAAAATCAACGGAATGAAAATATCTTATGAGAGAAGACACCATAAGAAAAAAAGTAAAAAGGCCATAAATAGTCTAGATAAACTATTTGAAAAGTTTTGTATGGTGATATTACAATTAACATTAAAAATATTTAATTAAAACATAAAAATATAATTGAGCTGCTATGAATCAGGACAAAACTGATATTACAATTTATCATACTATTGAACAAAAGTTTAGAGGAATTGCAATTAGTCATTAATATATAAAACTATGTCAAATCTCATTTATGATTGAGAGAAATTAATATAAAATAGTAATGGTGATTCTCTCTTTTCCTATCAGTTTTGCAAGATTAAAAAAAATTAAAAGGATTACCAGTAACTCTGGCCATGGTATAGAGATTCAACTGTATCATCAACCATTGGTGAGACTGTTCATTTTTTTAACTTTAAGGAGAACCATCATAATACCTACCTACAATATAGTTTCATCATAAACAAATATATCTATAATGTCTTCTACTGTATCCTTGTAGTACCTCAAATAGTGACTAGAACTAGCTAGCACATGGTTGATTTTCAAATTTAATCCATTCAATTAATTGTTAACTATGCATATTCTCTGACCTAGGTCTCTTGGTTGTGAAATCAATCCTATAGAAAACCTAATATGAATAATTAAATGTATAAATGTTTGTTGTAATGCTGCTTGCTATAAATGAAAAGCCATCTAAATGAATATTCACTTAAAAAAGAAATATCTAGATCTCAGATACTCTGGAAAGATATTCTAATATAGTAAATGACAAAAAATTATAACAAATATAGTGATGTCATGCATTTTCTAAAATATTTATTTGGGAAATAGCTGGAACTTTGATATATCTGTTGTTGTATTTTAGAATTTGAGTGGAAAAATAAAATCAAACACATAGAATACTAATCAAATAAAGACACATGAATAGACTTGTCAGGAAGATAGTGGTGAAGTAGGGGAGCTGAGCCCACTTGCTCATGCACCCAACTGGGACATTTAGTTCATCTTCCAGAAAACCACATGAATAGCCAAGAGAATCTTAACCGATATGAAGTTTGGAAGCCAAAGAGTGCAGAGGATGCTTCAAAATGGGTGGTAAAGATGTTTTTATAGGCCAACAAGGAAGCTCTTCAGGCCTGGCTCCAGAAACCGTGGCTGCTGCAGGGACATTGGAGGAGAAGCAGGTCAGTGACTGCAGCCTAGCAGCTTCCTCCCCTCCCAGTGCCACGAAATTCTGAACATGGTGCCAGGAGAGACCTGAATGCAGAAAATTGTGGTAGGGAGGGGAGAAAAGGCAACAAGTGCACATAGCCACAGCACACCAAAGCTGGGGTGGCATTCGCTGGCCAGGACAGTGCCAGACAGCAGGAAGGATCCTAGCGGCACCTGAAACTAGGAGAAGAATGGGCTGTGACTGGCCTTGACCCAGGTAGACTGTGGACTTGCCAAAGAGTTAGAATGTGTGGAAAGCCAGGCAGTGGAACGAAGCAGCAGTGGCACCAACAGGAACTTTTTTCAAAAGGGGTACTGAGGCACACTGGGCAGGAAGCCCACCTATGCAGCTGCCAGGGAAAAATTGTGGGTGTGATTTGCTCCCATTCAGTACATCTCACTGATCAAAGGGGTACAAAGCAGAGTGGTTTATTGGTGGCAACCTGACACAACTGTGCAGAGTAGAGAGTGAGGGCCACACAGTACTTTGAGGGCATGGGCTAGAAACTGGGCACCTATTATTATTAAAGCCCAGACTAAGCACCCATGCTTGCAGAACCAAGAGAGGGAAAACATTCGTAGCCCAACCCCTGACCATGTGCAGAAGCTGGGAAATCCTGAAAAACAGGACAGGCTGGCTTAACAAAAAGGCAGTTTTTGTGTTTTTGTTTTCGTTTTTGTTTTCTTTCAAGAGTAAGATAGTAAGACTGGGAGTTGAGAGATAACCAGAGACAGATCCAGAAAGAAGTCAGAGAGTGAACACCAACAACTGAGACAAATTTCGCCTTGCCCTTCATTAGAACTTATGTGTTTTTTTTTATTTCTCTTTTTTCGTGTTTTTATTTTTCCCTTTCATATTGCATTTTAATTTTTCTTCTTTCACTCCACTCATATTCCAAATAACTCACTGCTCTTGGTCTTCTACTTTTTCTGTGTGTGTGTGTGTGTGTGTGTGTGTGTGTGTGTGTATGTGTGTGTGTATTTAATCATATTATTGTTATTACAAATCCCACACAGCACCCTTCTCTGGTCTTAATTCATTTCTGCATTTTCCTGAGCTTTATTACAATTGTTGTAAGCTTTATTTTCTCTCACACTGCACCATGTTCCTATCCCTTACACTCACTATTTCTCCTCCATCTAACTTTGCTTAAGCGCTCTTATTTCTTAAGTCAGCTCACATTCATTTTCCCCTAATAAGAGTCATTCTTTTCCCCCTTTTATGAACAGTGGATAACTGGGTAAAATACCACAGTTATTGCTGTTCTTTTCTAACAGAACCCCTATTTGTTCACTATTTGTTTGTACTTTAAATTACATAGAATGTACTCCCCTCTGCTTACACCATTTTGCCTTCTGTCTGCCTCTGATCAGTTGAGGGAGGACTTTTATTTCATTTCTTTTTCTTTTCTTTCTTCCTCTGTGAGCCTGGGCTTTACTCCATATACTCATTAGTTTGCTTTCCCCATCCTCTCAAAATAGTTTTTCTTTATAGTAGATATCTCACATTTACTTTTTGCTTTTGTACAATACTCTCAATCCCATTCCACCTTTATTAAACTTCAGTCAGCTGTCATTGCTATCAAATCTGCTGTGGTTCTTCTGCAATTTTGCTCCACTGGTCCAGAACCTTTTCAGGTTTACTGTAAACCTCATGGTATACTTTTCTTTCTTCTTACCACATTATTACCATTGTCCTTGTTTTTACTTAGTTGAAATTTTGCTCTCTACCTTTCTTTGACTCAGTTCTATCCCAATTCTTATCAATTCACCTCCATCTTTCCATATAACAGCCTTTCCCCCTATTTTAGTCATCCCATAGTCCATGTGTCATATCTTATAATATTCACAATCTCTCTTCACCTTTACTAATCTTAGTTCAATTGTGGTCAAAACTGCTGATGTAGTGGGGGGGGGTGTTGCTGGCATAGTTTTAGTTGCCTTATAATGCTACTTTGTTAACTAACACCTGTATAGTAGCATACAAGACAAGGTGGGAGTTAGGACTACTAGTAAGCCCATTTAGGGAATAAACCACCAACAAAGAAGCCACCAAAAAGAAACCCAAGTACAACAAGAGAGCCAACACAAACATAAGTAAGTGATCCACAGAGCATACATACAAGGAGATCAAACAAACTGTACCACTGAGTCCCACATGACTCCTACCACAGAAGACCACCCCACAAAGACAGGCAGGCAAAACAGAGAACCTTGAGAAGTAGAAACAAACAAGAAGTGAAATGTAAAATGGGAAAAAAAAGAACTTCCAATTGAAAGCAATGGAAGAATCCTTAATAAAAGAACAAATTAGAGATAAACAATCTATCAGATATAGAAAAAATGATTATAAAGATGCTCAAAGAGCTCAGTGACAACTACAAGGCACTGAGTGGGAACTACAACAGCATGAAAAAGGAAATAGAAACTATAAACAAGAACCAGGAAGAAAAGAGTAATACAATATCTGAAATAATAAAAAAAAATCACAGTAGAAGGAATCACAAGCAGGCTGGATGAAGCAGAGGACAGAATTAGTAAGCTGGAAGACAAGGTAGAAAGAAATAACACAGATACAGTACCAACATAAAAGAAAGACAAAAAAAGTATAAGGATAGCTTGAGGGAACTTCAGACCAACATAAAACACAACAACATTTGAACCATAGGAATACCTGAAGGAGAAGAAAAGGAGCAAGGGATAGAAACCTCGTTTGAAAAAATAATGACAGAAAACTTCCCTAACTGAGAGAGGAGAGAAGGCATGTGAGTTCAGGAAGTGCAGAGGGCCCCAGTCAAGATGAACCTAAAGAGACCTACTCCAAGACGCATCATAATTAAAATGCCAAATATTAAAGACAAAGACAGAATCTTATAAGCATCAAGGGAGAAACAGGTAGTAACATACAAGGGAGCTCTAATAAGGCTCAATAGAAAAACAACAAGCCAGAGGGGAACGGCAAGCAATATTCCAAGTAATATAAAGCAAAGGCCTGCAACCAAGACTACACCACCCATCAAGGCTGTCATTTAAAATGGAAGGCAAAGTCAGGAGCTTCCCAGACAAAAGAAGGTTAAAAGAATACACCTCCACCAAACCAGCACTGCAAGACATGCCAAAGGAACTGCTATAAGAATATGAAGGTATAGTGAGAGAGAGAGGAACACAAGCATAGAACAAAAAAAATGGGAATGAATAAGTGCCTTTCTGTACTAACATTAAATGTAAGTGGATTAAACACTCCAGTCCAAAAACATAAGGTAGCTGAATGGATAATAAAACATGACCCATATCCATGCTATCTACAAGAGACCCACCTGAGGACAAAAGACTTACAGTTTGAAAGTGAAGTGTTGGGAAAAAACATTCCAAGCGAATTGACAGGAAACAAAAAGCCAGACTAGCAATACTTATATCACTCAAAATTGACTTCACAACAAAGTCCATAAAAAGAAACACAGAAGGATAATTCATAATACTCAAGGGAATAGTCCATCAAAAAGACATTAACATTGTGTACACATATACACCCAACATAGGCACAACCAAATATATAAGGAAATACTTGGAAGACCTCAAGAAAGATATAGACAGCAACACACTTATAGCAGGGGATTTTAACACCCTGCTAACAACAATGGATAGATCTTCCAAACAAAATATCAACAATCAACAAGGATGTGGTAGCACTGAACCATGCACTAGATCAAATGGAAATGGACTCACCTGATTATGTGTGTGTGTGTGTGTGTGTGTGTGTAACCTTTCATCCCAAAGAAGCAAAATATGCATTATTTTCAAATGAACAAAGAATATTTTCAAAGATAGAACACATGATAGGACACAAAATCAGCCTCTACAAATTCAAGAAAATTGAAATCATATTAGGCATTTTCTTGGACCTCTAGAGCTTAAAATTAGAAATTAATCTCAAGAAAAAACTCAAAAACATTCAAATTCATGGAGACTGAAGAGCATGCTATTAAACAATCAATGGATTAAGAATGAGATCAAGGAAGAAATAAAAAAGTTCCTGGGAAGAAATGAAAATGAACACACAGCAGTCCAAAACCTATGGGCATTCCTGAGAGTGAAGTTCATAGCAATATAGGCAGGCCTACCTAGAAAATATAGAAACATTTCAAATAAACAATGTAACCCTACATGTACAAGAACTGGAAGAACAAAAATAAACACAGCTGAGAGTGAGTAAAGGGAGGGAATGATCAAGATCAGTGCAGAATCAAATGATATGGAGATTAAAAGAATTATTCAAAGGAGCTGGTTCTTTGAAAAGATAAACAAAATCAACTAGCCTTTAACCAGACTCATCAAGAAAACAAGAGAGAAGAATCAAATAAATAAAATCAGAAATGAAAGTGGAGAGATTACAACTGATATCACAGAGATATAAAGGATTGTGAGATATTACTATGAACTACATGCCAAAAAATGAGAAAACCTGGTTGAAATAGATAAATTTCCAGAAACATATAGTCTTCCAAAACTGAATAAAGAAGAAGCAGAAAGCCTGAACAGACCAATAACAACTAGTGAAATGAAGCAATAATAAAAAAAAAAAAACTCCCATCACACAAAACCCCTGGATTAGACAGTTTCACAGGAGAATTTTACAAAATATCTAAGGAAGACCTAATCTCTATCCTTCACATACTATTCCAAAAAATCCAAGAAAAGACTCCCAAGCTCTTTTTATGAGGCCCACATCCTAATCCCAAAACCACATAAAAACAGAACAAAAAAAGAAAACTACAGGACAATATTGCTCATGAACATAGACATTAAAATCTTCAACAAAATATTAGTAAACCTCTTCCAGCAATACATTAAAAAGATCATACACCATATTCAAGTGACATTCATCTCAGGATGCAAGGGTGGTATAATATTTCCAAATCAATAAACATAATTACATCACATAAACAAAAGGAAATAAAAATCACATAATCATATCAATGGATACAAAAAAACATTTGATCATGTACAGCACCCATTTATGATACAAACTCTCAGCAAAGCGGAAGCAGAGGGAGAATTCCTCAACATAAGAAAGGCCATATACAAGAGACCTAAAGCCACCATCATACTCAATGGGCAAAAACAAAAAGCTTACCCACTAAGATTGGGAACAAGACAAAGGTGTTGGTTTCTACTAGTTTTATTCAACATAGTATCTAGCCACACCAATCAGACAAGAAAAATAAATGAATCACATCCAAATTTGAAATGAGGAAGTATAACTCTCATTGTTTGCAGATGACATCATAGTATACATAAAAAATCCTATAGACTCCACCAACAAACCTAATAAGTGAATTTGGCAAAACAATGGGATACAAAGTCAATATTTAAAAATTGAATGTATTTTTGTACATCAGCAATGATATATCAGAAACAGAAATTAGAAAAAAAAACAATTTTGCTATAGCAACAAGAAAAATAAATTACCTAGGGATAAACTTAACCAAGGAAGTAAAAGACCTGCACTCAGAAAACTACACAACACTGAAGAAAGAAATTAAGGAAGACCCAAATCAATGGAAGCATAAGCCATGTTCACAAATCAGAATAAGTAGCATCATCAAAATGTCCATACTTAGCAAAACAAGTTTTAGACTGAACACAATCCCTATTAAAGATTGATATTGAACAATCATTTCAAAAATTTATGTGGAACCATATAAAACCCCAAATATCCTCAGCAATTTGGAGAAAGAAGAACACAGTAGGAGGGATCACAGTATCTGATATCAAACTACATTACAAGGCCATTGTAATCAAAACAACCTGGCACTGACATAAGAACAGGCACATAGACTAATGGAACAGAATAGAGTCCAGAAATAAACCAATGACTATACAGTCTATTAATATTTAACAAAGGAGTTAGAAGCATAAAATGGAGTAAAAAATAGCCTCTTCAACAAACGGTGTGAAAGACCTGGACAACTACATGGAAAAAAAAAAGAAAGAAACTCGATCACCAACTTACACCATACACAAAAATAAACTCAAGATGGATAAAAGACTTAAATGTAAGTCATGGCACCTTAAAATTCTTAGAGGAGAACATAGGCAGGGAAATGTCATATATTCCACACAGCAATATTTTTACCAATATGTTCCCTAGAGAAGGGAACATAAAAGAAAGAGTAAACGCATGGGACCTCATTAAAAAAAAAAAAAAAAAAAAGGTTTCTTTTGTACTTTGTACTTTTTTAAGTACAGCTTAAAAAAAAAAAGAGCAATAAAATGAAAAGGGAACAAACCATATGGGAAAATGTATTTTCCAATGATGACTCAGACAAGGGTTTGATCTTCAAAATATATAAAGAACTCACAACTCCACTACAGGAAGACAAACAATCCAAATAAAAAATGGGCAAAGGTCCTGAACAGATATTTTTCCAAGGAGGATATACAGAGGGTCCATAGGCATATAGAAGGATGCTCAGCATCACTAGCTATCAGATAAGTGCAAATTAAAACCACAATGAGATACCACCTCACACTGGTCAGAATGGCCATCATAAACAAATCAATAAACAATAAATGCTGGTGAGTTTGTGTAGAAAAGGTAACCCTTGTACACTGTTGGTAGGAATGCAGACTGGTGCAGCCACTGTGGAAAACAGTATGGAATTTCCAAAAAAAAAACCTAAAACTGAAACTGCCTTTTGGCCTGGCAATTCCACTACTGGGATTATACCCTAAGAATCCTGAAACACCAATTCAAAAGAATCTATGCACTCCAGTGTTCATAGTAATGTTATTCACAATAGCCAAGCACTGAAAACAGCCTAAGTGCCCCTCAGTAAATGAGTGGATCAAAAAACTGTGTTACATTTACACAATGGAATGTTATGCAGCAGAAAGAAAGAAGCTTCTACTCTTGGCAACAGCATGGATGGAACTGGAGAGTATTATGCTACATGAAATAAGCCATGTGGTGAAAGACAAATACTGTATTATCACACCTATAATTGTAACCTAATCAACAAAGCAAACAAGTGAGTAAAGTAGAATTAAAGACATAGAAATAAAGAACCAAAAACTGTGACTTAGGGGATTGGGTAGGAGGATAATGGGGAAGGGGCAAGTCAAGGAACTTGTATAAAGGACCAATGGACAAAGACAATTTGATGGGGAGGAGTGAAATTAGGAGTGCCCTGCGTAGAGCATAGGACAGAGGAGAGTGATGGGGGGAAAAATGCAGACAACTGTAATTGAACAACAATGACAAATGTCTTTAAAAAAAAAGACATGAATAATTTAATAAATGTGGAAAAGTTATGGGAATAACTATTATAACTATAATATTACTCAAGTTATAATATTCAAGTAGTTATAAACTATGAATATTTGCTATTTATTAAATATTTTTACATCTTTAAAATAGGTTAATATCATTGTGGCATAGCAGGAAATAACATATAGTGAGTACTTTGTCTCTTTTGAAGTAACAAAAATCAACTTTAATGCTGAGCAACATTTAAATACAACATTTTATAGATATGATTTCAAAAAATAAATTTATATTTTCCTGTAGATTTTATTATTCTATCATATAAAATATGCTAATTATAGTTTCAGCACTAAGTTAGCATTATGTAATTATTTGAAAAGAAACATAAAAACTATTTTAGTTTGGCAACAAGAAGAAAGTTTGTCTGTGCCAAGACATCTTTTTTTTAAAACTAAATTACAGTTTCAGGCAGAATACATTAAATACTGATCAGCAAGTAATTTAATTTTCTCAGGTATTTAACTAAACAAGGAACACATTTACTTTGATTATTTCACCATAAATTAGCATGCAACTATATGTTGATGTAAAAATATGACATCACACACTGATGTATTAGAAAATATAAAAAATTAACACAATTATTATTTCATTTTTAATAACTGATGGGGCTATACAACCAAGTTGTAAAATAAGTCTGAAAAATGATGTAAAGTAATTGTCTTCATTTGCCTAGTAATATTAGACAAAAAACCCTCAAGCATTTATTTTTGGGGGCATTTATACAACATTCATTTTTATATTTGTTTCAAATAAAAGGAAGAGAGATAGTCTCATCCCAAGCATAATCAATCCACACTGACAGAGTAGCATCAACATTAGCCATGCCATATGCCTGGCTATAAAATGGACTAATTAGTCTATGCCCCCTGATAAGTAGATTGCTAATTTACTATAAATGTATTATCCACTTTACTGGAAATCACAGAAATTTGGAAATACATATCTCTGTTGTATATAATGAGCATATCCATCACCCCAATATCTTTCTCATGTCCTTTTGTAATTCTCCTTCTTGAAATCACCCCTTGCACCTAGGCATCTGCAGGCAGCCACAATAATCTGCATTTTTCACTCTAGATTAGTTTGTATTTCTCAAGTTTTATAATATGTAAATGAAATAATTTAGTATGCATTATTTTTCACTTCTTTTACTCAACACAATTATTTTGAGATTTATGCATGTTATGTGCATCAGCAGTTAATGTTTTTATCGCTGAGTGATCTTTCATCCTATTATTTGTTTTCCAACTCACCTGATGATGCATATCGGGGATATTTCCAGTCTGGAGATATTATTAGTATAATATCTTCATGCACTGCTTATATATCATGCACTGCTTAACTATATTTAGGTCAACAATATACCACATATAAGATAATGTTCCCATGGATTAAAATGGAGCAGAAAAATTCCTATTATCTAGGGACCTCACAGCCATCTTAACATTGTAGCACAATGCATTACTCACATGTTTGTGGTGATTCTGGTGTAAACCTACTGCACTGCCAGTCATATCATAGTATTACACATACAATTATGGTAGTAGGCTATCCCATCTTGGTTTGTACAAGTACACACTATGATGTTCATACAACTATGAAACTGCCTATTGATACAATTCCCATACATTATCTCTGTTAAGTGGCACAAGGCTGTATTTATATTATATGTATTACAAAAATAGTAAAAACTTTTTTGAGACTATAGAAATAACTTTTTTAATTACCTGCATAATTTACTGAAAATATTAATAGGTGACATCAAATAAATCAAATTAAAATGTGTATTTTATAAAGCAACATAATAGATTGAGTCTAAAATTTACATGCAAATGCAAAAGGCCAAGAATGGTTACAGAAGTCATGAAAACAAAAACAAAGCTGTGGTATGTACTCTTTAAATATTAAAAAAATATATATCTATAATAATTAAGCCATGAATATAAAAATGATATATGACATAGAATAAAGAGAGAAGATAAAACTTATTCACATAAAATATTTATAAACATTTGCCTGTATTTTATCTAAGATACAATGAAGTAGAAATAATAAGGTGTTTCATATGAATGGTGCTGAGTCAATAGATGGATCCCAAATGCATGAGAAAGTAATTTCCAGATAGCATAAAATATTAATGTTAAAGGCAAACCCTAAAAGAGAGAAATGTGAAGCATCTTCCAATTCCAAAGTTGGCAAAGACTTCTTCATTGGAAGCTCAAAATCACTTACTGTGAAAGAAAGTTTAATGTATACAACTTGATGAGTTTGGAGATAAATATACATTCATGAAACCATCTCCACAGTCTATGTCATAAACGTGTCCATCAAATTATGGTACATTCATATAATGGAATAATATTCAGCCTTTAAAAGAAAAGGAAATCCTGCCATTTGTGACAACATGGGTGGACCTGAAGAACACTAACATTAAGTGGAATAAACCAGATACAGAAAGACAAATTCTACATGCTGTTACTTATGTGAGGAATCTAAAATAGTCAAATTCATAGACTGTCAATTGCCAGGGCCTGGAGGAAGGGGGAAGGGGGAGGTATTAGTTAAAATAGATTCTTACTCATCAAGGATGTGTAAAGTAGAATCACATCATATTACCATGAGCTACCATATGGCTTAAGAAAAGAAGCAACAATAAACAAAAATAAAAATACTTAAAATAATTATAAAAGTTAATAAAATTGTATAAAACTTGAAGTTCTGGCACTGCGGTTTGCATAAAATATGTCTCATATTCCAGCAATTCCACTCCTAGATATAAACCCATAAAAATGTATACATATGTGCATCAAAGAAACATACTAAAATGTTTACAGTGGCAATATTTACGATGGCAACAAACTGGCAAATATCCAAATGCCTATCATGAGTATAATGTGGTATTAGTACCATGGAATTGTAGAGGACAATGCAAATACACAATCTACAACTGGTCCAACATATTGGTCGATACCAATATGAATGAATCCAGACACAAAACTCCTACATATTATACAAATTGACTTACAAAAAAACAACAACAAAAAAACACTCTCTTCTGGTAAACATCAGGAGGAGGGATAGGGACTGGAAGAGGGCAATAAAGGAACATGAGTATTGGACATATTCTTGTTCTATGCTGGGGATGGTTATAGAGTTGAATTTACTTTATGAGTACTCATGAAGATGCAAATTTATGACATATACTGTTTTCTGTATGTAATTTATTACAAATAAATACAAAAATAATATGTGGAAAATAAAGTTACTCTATTTAATGTCCAAGACAGTAATCTCTCCCATTATGTTTATTTGCTCAAAAGCATTAGTGGATGCCACATTTTTATTGGATCAATCTGAAGTAGCTATCTCATGCCTGCCAGAGGAAAGCTGGCTTGTGGTTCCCTGACTTACATAGTTCTGTGGTTTAGAGCAATGTAGTCAAATTTTCACTGGGGTGACTTGGTTTCAAGACATTTGTTTTAAGTGAGAAAGAAAATTCTTATTTTAAGTAATACTAGATTTTTGGATTCTGGGGTGGGGAAACATTTTGATCTTCTTTATATAGGGAACAGATTGTATTCACCACTCTTTTCTTAAACCTAGACTATGTTCTCAATTTTTGAAAGGAAAAATATGATGAAGTAGATATTATCATAAACAAATGAAAATAAGTAAAAGGATTATAAAAGAGAGACTTATAAGTGCCACTAAGGATTGATTATCTGATTTATATCTCAGCAAAAGCTGTTAGCATATACATAGCAAAACTATTGAAAATGAAGTTATTATTGAATATGATTAGGATTAGGAAAGTGTCAATTCAAGATTAAAACAGAATTATTATCCTGTTGGTGGGAAAGCAGACTGGTTTAGCCACTGTGGGAAACACTATGGAATCTTCTCAGGAAACTAAACACGTAACTGTCTTTTGACCTGGCAGTTCCACTGCTGGGATTATACCCTGAAACACCAATTCAAAAGAACCTATGCACCCTGACATGCATAGCAGCGTTGTTTACAATAGCCAAGTGCTGGAAGCAACCTAAGTGCCCATTAGTAAATGAGTGGATCAAAAAACTGTGGTACATTTACACAATGGAATACTACACAGAGGAAAGAAAGGAAAAGCTCCAGCCTTTGTGACAGCATGGATGGAACTAGAGAGAATTATGCTAAGTGAAGTAAGCCAGTCAGTTAGGGACAAATACCATATGATCTCACCTTTAAGTGGAACCTAATCAACAAAACAAACAAGCAAGCAAAATGTAACCAGAGACACTGAAATTAAGAACAATCTGACAGTAACCAGAGAGGAGGTGGGAGGGGAATAAAGGGGGGAAGGGGGGAAGAGTTTTCAGGAACAACTATAAAGGACACATGAACAAAACCAGGGGTGGGTGGAATGAGAAGAGGGAGGTGGGGATGGTTGGGGTGGGGGGGAGTGGTAGGGGGTAAATGCAGACAACGGTACTTGAACAATAATAAAATAATTTAAAACATAACAAAGGAAATAATAATGAAAATAAAAAATAAAATGCAAGCTCTATAGGAGCAAAGTGGGAAAAGAAACAGAATTATTGATGAGAATTATCAAAGACTATGTTCCTGATCACAAAGGTTCATATAATCATAGAATCTCATACTGACTCTAGGTACTTTCAGATAGAATCTGAATCTGGGTAATCAGATTCATAATTGGATCAGCCATCTGGGCAGGCTACAATTAAGAATTACACACACACTGTCTCTAGCATGTACTTAATAATATATGTGTTGTGAGAGATTTCTGGATAAGCCTAACTAAACCAACTTCTCTTCATTTAATTTGGGAAAACATACTTCTCAATCTAGAAGCATAATGGTATTTGAAGGTTAATGTTCATTGTGTATTTATAATATAAAATTCTATTTACTCAAAACACATTCTGGATATGAGTATTTCCTCAAATTACAGTTTTTGTATACTTGGCAAGGCATTGGGTTCTTTTTCTTTTACAAAGAATTATGACATAATTTTAGAAATAGATAAATAACTTATTGACTTGTGGCATCTGATGAAATAATAGAAAAAAAGAAATCAAATAAAACTAGTATATATATAAAAACAAAAATAACTTAAATTGCTTATAATCTCTGTTATTTATCACATTCCAAATTGGCTTCATTTTGGAAATATAAGGAAAATAATAGGAGCTATTTCCAGACCATATGGATCTGTATATTTTATTGGAAATGTTGCCAGATTCAAAGAAAATGAATGCACTTCACAAGCTGGGGAGTCCCTTTCACAAGAAGGATTCCAGAATGAATAAATATGTTCATCTTTAGGAACTTTCAAGGGTTTTCATTGGATGTATATATGATGATGGATATATTCCATAATACTACATGTATATATAGTCTGATGATTTTTCTCAAAGTTTTAAATGCACAATGTGGTCCTGACTTTTTGTTTCTGTTTAAAAATATAACATTATGCCAGACAGTGAGATATTTCCATTTAGTTGAGTCAATAAGGACATTAAAGCTTTTGTTTTTTCAATATGATATTTTTCACAATTCCTAAATTGATTTTCCAACAAGGTTTATTTCTTGGGTGGGTTGATATTCAGTCTAGTCATTAGTGAAAGAAAAGTTTATTCAGAGTAATAGATACAGAAATAAATCAGAGACATACCAAAAGCCTTTTTATAGTCTCTGACGTTTCTTTCATGGAAGTAGCCATTCTTTCTTACAAGCTATCATAGACTGAATTGTGTCTCCACAAATTTATATGTTGAAGTCCTAAGCTTCACTGCCTCAAAATGTGGTTGATTTGGAGGTAAGGCCTTTAAAAGGTAATTAAGTTAAAATGAGGATGTCAGGATGGGTTCTAACCCAACATGACTGGTGATTCTATAGGAAGAGGAGATTAAGATGCATAGGGAGAAACCAGGGATGTGCACACATAGGGCAAAGACCATGTGAGGACACAGCAGGAAGCTGGCTATCTGCATGCCAAGAAGACAAGCTTCAGAATAACCAAATCTGTTGACACCTTCATCTTGGACTTCAGCTTCCAGAACTGTGAGGAAATAAGTTTCTGTTGTTTCAGGCTGTGGTATCTTATTAGGTGTCTAACAAACTACTATACAACTTAATGGACTAACCCTTGACAACTAAGTTTCCTGCATGGATAGGTTGAGCTAGTTCCATCTCTTAATCAGCAAATTAGAAAAATATATGATTTGTCTTTTTGAGAAAGCTGATAGGGATTTTGATAAATAATTTATATGTTTAAAGCCCTTAAAAATGTCTCTTAGAATGACAACATTTTTGTCAGACTCAAGACCTCCCCCCACCCAATTCAGATAGTATAAAGAGGTAAAAAATAGCTTTTGAATTTTGTACAGTTTTAGAATTTAATATGGTTGAAGACCTACTGATGCAGGAGTATTTAAATAAATGAATGTGACATCTATTTAGCACCCACCTTAAAACTACATCCTGAAGGGCAAATTTGATAATAAACATTTTTGTCATTTGTACCTGGTGCCAAATTAAGAGTTAAGGTTCTACTTAGCTGTTAACATTTTTGTGTATATAGACTCCAAGAATGTAATTATACCTCCTTTGCCTCTTGGATACTGGGTTGAAAATAACTTGTCCTATTTATTTGGTCTCTGTGCTCCTGATTACTAGCCATCAGAAGAACAAGACACTGCACCTGAATGCTTAGGCTACAGTTAGATTCTCCACACTCTGGAAAAATCTTGCTGGAACTGACAGTTGCATGCTTTGTTTTTAAGCCATAAAATTATTGAGTGCTATCATTATTCTACTGTTTCCAATAGCTAATAAAGTTTCTGAGAGACATCTATGCACTTTAAGTTAAATACAAAGCCCTGGGCAACATTAATAGCTTGCAAATCAGCCATTACTGTGAATTTTCCAAGGTTATCCATATTTTGATTGTAATTTTTGACTATTAATATCCAATACAAAAATTCTGTTTTGATTATTATGTAAAGAAAGAACCTATCATCAAACTGTTTACTAACTGGGAGAGTGAGCAGGCGGACATCACAGGTCACTGGGTTCTTTGCACTGGTATTTCACTTGTTTCCTGGTGATGTCCTCTTTATGTTTCTATCAAAGAATGATTATGGAAGAAGTAATACAAACAATGAATAAATAACACAAATAAATATTTGCATTACCTTTTATATTTTACAAAATATTTTCTGTTAAAATTTGTCTGTTTTATCCTCTCTCAACTCCAATGAAGTAACATGATATTCTCATAGGACCATGGACTTGGAAAGTACTTTATTTTATCATTAAGTTTATAATGACCATTAATGATTTTATATACCATAATATCTAGCAATTATTAATATTTAAAGGGATTTCGAGAGGAATTTTTAAGAGATTTTATGTATTTATTTTTAGAGAGAGGAAGGGAAGGAGAAATAGAGGAGAGAAACATCAATGTATGGTTGCCTCTCGCATGCCTCCTACTGGGGACCTGGCCTGCAACCCAGGCATGTGACCTGATTGGAAATCTAACCAGCTACCCTTTCATTCAAAGGCTGGCACTCAATCTGATGACCCGCAGCAGCCAGGGCTTAAGAGGAATTTTTAAAACATTATTATTAAAACTTTATGGTATAACTTCATTGAAAACTATAAAAAGATGCTGTCCTCCAAAGCATTATAAAGGTTTTTAATAAATCAATTAAGGAATGAATGGAAAAACATATAGGTCTGTTTCTATGCCTGTCATTGTGGTCAATGCTTCCTTGCTGATGGATTGCTTTTCCTGCACCCAGGGAGGGAAGTTGCCTCGTTGGTATCTACCCTGTCTGTGAACTACAGGGAGACAGAAAAAATGCAAAAGAAGTCTCTCTCTGAGTCATCCATGTATTTATGTTTTTATTCATGCCCACCCCCAAATCTCCTGTTAGATGAATACAAGTTAAAGAATAACACACTTCTCTCTTTAGAACCAGAAACAGAAAATAGAAGATGAAGTCTGTTATTGCCCAAAACTGAGCTCTCACTTTTGAAGAAAAATGACAAAACAAACATTAAAATCTTTATTCTTTGACAACTAAACCTTAGTGATTATCTTTATTTATTCAAAATTGATACATTTTTTCCCTAAATGGAAGTGTGAGAACTCCCTTTAATTTTAGTATTAGTTTATTGTTTTATTATTGTTCATATTGTTAAAAGATTTCAACTTAGACAATATTATTTTCATGTAATAAGGTGCTTATACATTAAAGAGCAGACAGCTCCTGACTCTTCTGGCTGACTAGTAGAAATATTATCATTATCCAGAAATAATGAAAAAGGGATAATAGAATTATTTCCTTAAGCATTGGTTTCCAATTTGTCACTTTTATTCCTTCAAATACTTTGCCCTTTTTTTCATTCAACATTCACATGCTCGCTGCTTGAGGGAAGTTGCCAGCTGGGAGATGTTATAGGTAATATCTAACTTACTCTGGCTCATATATAGAAGAGTGTTTTCAGTTACAAACCTTTTTGCCTGCTCATGTTTAACACATTGTTGACACCTCCTGAATAAGAGTATTATCTAAAATATTTTAGATTTAACACTCAGTAAGTTTTTATGCTTTCACTGTTTCTTATTTCAACAAGTAAATTCAGTGATAAGGTTGGATAAATTCAGAGAAGGAAAGAATGACTCCATTTTGAGAATAAAAGGAAGCAGTATGCTTCAAAACACAATACCTCCAATGTACGATCCTATTTGTTTATTACCTTAATTAGTGAGCATAAAACTCAATAACTCCAAGGATACTTAGAGATCATCTAGATGTACCTTCTCATAAATATAAAGAAGTACTAATATCTTTTGGTATATTTAGATGAAATTGTGTAAGTTCAGCAATTGCAACATAGTAAAAAATTGAAATTAATATTTATACATTTCTGTTGTCATGGATTTCTATAAATATTATATTTTGTTTCAGTATTTTTTGCTAGGAAAATAACTAATATACATATTGCCCATTTCATTATAATTATGAAACAGACACATTGACCATTTTTTAATCAACTCAAATTTGTCTGTATTCTCAACTTATGTCCCAAGAATGCCTATTTATCTTCCTATATGTGTCTGTAGCTTGTTTGTTAGTTCCTAGGCATTTGGATACTCAAGTCCCCTTTTCTGCTGGAAGTAAAAACAACATAAAAATGAAGTGAATTAAAATAAAGTAAATAGCTGTAGTGTTTTTCAAAGGCATCTGATCATTATCTCTTTTGTACATTGACAGAAAATGTTTCTGCTTAACATGAAAATTACAAATATATTGGAGCTTCTGGTCAAGATGGAGGTATAGGTAGACATAACTTGCCTCATTGCACAACCATAAGAAGGAACACAACTAACTTAAAAATGAAAAACACTCAGAAATGCAGGAAAATTACCCAGAACCCCCCTACCCCAAGAACTGTACAGATGTGTGACTACTAAGCATTTAAAGAAACTATATTAAACCAGTAGGGTAGGAGGGATGGAGACAGGGAGTAGGGGAGCTTGCTGGTGGCAGCAAGCTGGGGGTGGAGAGGCGGAGAGGCAGCAAAGCAAAACGGACAGTCCCACATTTATATGTGATGGATAAAACTCAGGGGAAAAAAAGAATCATAGATATGGATATCATTTGGAGGGTTACCAGCTAGGAGGGGGAAGGGGGAGAATGGGTGAAAAGGTGTAGGGATTTAGAAGCATAATTGGCAGGTACAAAATAGAAAGAGGGATGTGAGGAAGAGTATATGCAATGGAGAAGCCAAAGAACTTACATGCACATCCCCTGGACATGAACTAAGGTGGGGGATCGCTGGGAGGAAGGAGGAACTGGGTGGAAGGTGACAAAGGGGGATGAACTGGGAAAACTATAATAGTATAATCAATAAAATATACTTTAAAAAGAAAATTACAGGTATATTACTTTACCATATGTTTATATAATACACTTTGCCTAGTTACATTTTTATAGTTTAACAATAACTGCCTAGAAAACATTAATTCCCTTTCTTGTCTTCTCTTTTTTAATAAATCTAAAAATGCCCACATTTTACTTAAATGTTTTTCTCCTGGGTACATAATTCTGAAATTCTTCCTTTTATTTTATTTAAGTGCATGGATAATATTATACAAAAAGAAATCTAAAGTCAATGATTATTGTTCTAAGAAATTCAAAGTTTCATCACACTACTTTAATTTAAAAATGGAAGTATACCCAAAAAGCATTTTCTGTTGGAGTTTTCAAGCAATCAAGAGCCAGTTTCTTGATATTAAAATTATGTTCCATATTTCTACTAAAGATATTTATGAAAGAAGTTGTCTTCCCTACTGCTTGAGTTTATATGAGAAATATACATACACATACTCAACATTAAAATAATCAACTTGCCTTTGTGTAGTAAATTTTTGTTATTATTAACCATGATATTAGAAAGGATAGATTTACTAATAAAATTGATTTCTAGGCTAATATTGTAATGGGTTCTGTGATAAAGAGCTTATACAATTTATCACAAACTCATTCATATTTCTGTGATTATCATTCTATGCAACAACTTTATACATTATATAAATTGGATCTTTTCTTTTAATTTTATAAAATCTTAATTGTTCTTGTACAGTTTTCTTTTACTCCTGTCCCAGCCTGACACCAAACCCTCCCCACCTCCTTCCCATATCCACCCTCCCTAGTTTTTGCCCATGTGTCTTTCATACTTGTTGCTCCAAACCTTTCCCTTTTTCCACTGAAATACCCTCCCTTCTCCCCTTTGGTAACTGTCAGCCTTCTCAATTTCAGTGTCTTTGGTTATATTATGCTTGTTTGTTTGTTTTGTTGATTAGGTTCCTGTTAAAGGTGAGATCATATGGTATTTGTCTTTCACCGCCTGGCTTATTTTGCTTAGCATAATGCTCTCCAGTTCCATGAACGCTGTTGCAAAGGGTAGGATCTCCTTCATTCTTTTTGCTGCATAGAATTCCATTGTGTAAATGTACCATAGTTTCTTCATCCATTTATTTACTGATGGGCATCTAGGTTGTTTCCAAAACTTGGCTATTGTAAATTGTGCTGCTGTGAACATTGCGGTGCATAGTATCTTTTGGATTGGTGTTTCAGGGTTCTTAGCATATAATCCTAGCAGTGGGATTGCTGGATCAAAAAGTAGATCCATTTTCAGTTTTCTGAGAAAATCCGATACTGCTTTCCATAGTGGTTGTACCAGTGTGCAATCCTAGCAACAGCGCACTAGGGTCCCCTATTCTCCACAACCTCTCCAACACTTGCTGTTTTTTGCTTTGTTTATGATGGCCATTCTGACTGGTGTGAAGTGGTACCTCATTGTGGTTTTAATTTGCATCTCTCTGATAGCTAGCAATACTGAGCATCTTTTCCTGTGTCTCTGGATCCACTGCATGTCCTCCTTGGAGAAGTGTCTGTTGAAGACCTTTACCCATTTTTAATTGGGTTGGTTGTCTTAGAGGGGAGTTGTTTAAGTTCTTTATATATTTTGGAGATTAAACCCTTGTCTGAGGTATCATTGGCAAATAGATTTTCCCATACAGTCTGTTCTCTTTTTACTTTAATACTGTTTCCTTTAGTCATGCAGAATCTTCTTATTTTGATGAGATCCCATTTCTTTATTCTTTCCTTTATGTCCATTGCTTTAGCTCCCCTAAAGCTATCAGTAAAAATCTTGCTGCATGAAATATCTGTGATTTTCCTGCCTATGTTCTCCTCTAGAACTTTAATGGTGTCATGGCTTACATTTAAATCTTTTATCCACCTTGAATTTATTTTTGTGTATGGTGTAAGTTGGTGCTTGAGTTTCATTTTTTTGCATGTAACTGTCCAGTTCTCCCAACACCACTTGTTGAAGAGGCTACTTTTACTGTATTTTATGTTGCTGCCTCCTTTGTGGAATATTAATTGACCATAGAGACTTGGGTTTATTTCTGGGCTCTCTTTCTGTTCTATTCCACTGGTCCATGTGCCTGTTTTTTTTTTTTTTTCCAGTATCAGGCTGCTTTGATTACAGTGGCCTTGTAATACAGTTTGGTATCAGGTATTGTAATCCCTCCTACTTTGCTCTTCTTTCTCAAAATTGCTGCAGCTATTCAGGTCCATTTATGGTTCCATATAAATTTTTGAAGTGTTTGTTCTATGTCTGTGAAATATGCCATTGGTACTTTAATAGGTATTGCATTGAATCTGTAAATTGCTTTGGGTAGTATGGACATTTTGATGATGTTAATTCTTCCAATCCATGAACACGGTATATGTTTCCATTTGTTTGTGTCTCCCTTGATTTCTTTCTTCACTGTTGTGTAGTTTTCTGCTTACAGGTCTTTTACCACCTTAGTTAGATTTATTACTAGGTATTTTATTTTCCTTTTTCCTATATTGAATGGGATTTTGTTTTCTTTATTTCTGCTTCTGCTGTTTCATTGTTGGTATACAAAAATGTCCTTGATTTCTGGATATTGATTTTGTATCCTGTGGTTTGGCCAAATTCATTTATTAGGTTGAGCAGCTTTTTGGCTTAGTCTATAGGATTTTCTATGTACACTATCATGTCATCTGCAAACAATGACAGTTTTGTTTCGTCCTTTCTGATTTGGGTGCCTTTTATTTTCTTTTCTTGTCTAATTGCTGTGGCTTAGACTTCCAATACTATGTTGAATAGAAGTGGTGAAATTGGACATCCTAGTTTTTTTCCTGATCTTAATGGAAAAGATTTTATTTTTTGCCTGTTAAGTATGATGTTGGCTGTAGGCCTCTCATATATTGCCTTTATTATGTTGAGGAATGCTCCCTCTATCCCCACTTTGCTGAGTATTTTTATTATAAATGGGTGTTGTACTTTTTCAAATGCTTTTTCCGCATCTATTGATATAATTATGTGATTTTTGTCTTTGCTTTTGTTTATGTGATATATTACCTTTACTGATTTGCGAATATTAAGCCATCCTTGCATCACAGGGATGAATTCCACTTGGTCATGGTGTATGATCTTTTTAATGTATTGTTGGATGCAGTTTGCCAATATTTTGTTGAGGATTTTAGCATATATGTTCATCAGTGATACTGGCCTGAAGTTTTCTTTCTCTGTTGTGTCTTTATCTGCTTTTGGGATTAGGATGATGCCAGCTTCATAAAAAGGGTTTGGGACTTTTCCATCATTTTGGATTTTTTGGAATAGTCTGTGAAGGATGGGGGTTAGCTCTTCCTTAAATGCTTTGTAAAATTCTCCTGTGAAACCATCTGGTCCAGGGTTTTTGTGTGTCAGGATTGTTTTGATTACTTCTTCAATTCCATCTGCTGTTATTGGTCTGTTCAGTCTTTCTGCTTCTTCTTCATTGAATTATGGAAGATTATATTTTTCTAGAATCTTGTCCATTTCTCCTAGGTTTTCAAATTTCTTGGCCTACAATTCTTCATAGTAATTTCTTACAATCCTTTGTATTTCTGTGGTGTCAGTTGTAATCTCTCCTCTGTCATTTCTGATTGTGTTTATTTGAGTCCTCTCTCTTTTTTCTTGATGAGCCTGCTTAAAGGCTTGTCAATTTTGTTTATCTTTTCAAAGAACCAGCTCCTGGATTCATTGATTCTTAGAATTGTGGTTTTAGTCACTATGCCATTTAATTCTGCTGTGATCTTGATTATTTCCTTCCTTCTACTTGCTCTGGGCTGTCTTTGTTTGTTGTTCCTCAAGTTCTTGTAGGTGTAGGGTTAAGTTGTTTGTTTGAAATGTTTCTATCTTTTTTAGGTAGGCCTATATCACTATGAACTTCCCTCTGAGGACTGCCTTTGCTGTGTCCCATAAGTTTTGGGTTGTTGTGAGTTCATTTTCATTTGTTTCCAGAAACTTTTTGACTTCTTCCCTAATTTCATTCTTGACCTATTCATTGTTTAATACCATGCTATTCAATCTCCATGATTTTGAGGGTTTTGGGTTTTTCCCCTTGGGGTTGATTTCTAGATTTAGTCCCTTGTGGTCTGAGAAAATGCTTGGTATGATTTCAATTTTTTTGAATTTGTTGAGGCTTGTTCTGTGTCCTATCATGTGGTCTATCTTTGAAAATGTTCCATGTGCATTTGAAGCAAATGTGTATTTAGTTTCTTTGGGATGAATGGCTCTATATATATCAGTTAAGTCCATTTCACCTAGAGTGTTGTTCAATGCCACAATATCTTTGTTGATATTTTGTTAGGAAAATCTGTCCATTTTTGACAGTGGGGTGTTAAAATACCCTACTGTAATTGTATTGCTGTCAATATGTTTCTTGAAGTCCTCTAAGATTTTCTTGATGTATTTATGTGCTGCTATGTTGATTGCATATATATTTACAATGTTTATATCTTCTTGGTGGATTCTTCCCTTGATTATTCTGAAATGACCTTCTGTTTCTCTCTTTATGGCTCCTCTTTTGAAGTCTATTTTGTCTGATATTAGTATTGCTACACTGTCTTTTTTTCTCCTGTTCATTTGCTTGGAAAATTTGTTTCTAGCCCTTCACTTTCAGTCTGTGTAGGTCTTTTGTCTTGAGGTGGGTCCCTTGTAGGCACCATATGTGTGGGTCATACTTTCTTATCCATTCAGCTATTCTATGTCTTTTGGTTGGAGCATTCAATCCATTTAATTTTAAGGTTATTATTGATAGGTACTGATTCATTGCCATTTTCATACCTGTGTTCCTCTCTCTCTCTCTCTGTCTCTCTTTTCCTTCCGTTCCTTAAAGCAGTCCCTTTAGCATCTCTTGAAGAACTGGTTTGGTAGAGGTGTATTCTTTTAGACCTCTTTGGTCTGGGAAGCTCCTTATTTGGCCTTCTATCGTGATGGAAAGCCTTGCTGCGTAAAGTCTTCTTGGTTGCAGGCCTTTGGTTCTCATTACTTGGAATATTTCTTGCTATTCTCTTCTGGCTTGGAGTGTTTGCATTGAGAAGTCAGCTGTTAACCTAATGGGAGCTCCCTTGTATGTTACTTCCTGTTTCTCCCGTGCTGCCTTCAAGATTCTCTCTTTCTCTTTGAATTTTGTCATTTTAATTATGATGTGTCTTGAAGTGGGCCTCTTTGTTTTCCTTCTGATTGGGACTGTTCGTGTTTCCTCGATTTGTGTGACTTTTTCTCTCATCAATTTAGGGTAGTTTTCCATCATTAGTTTTTCAAATAGGTTTTCTATCCCATGCTCTTTTTCTTCTTCTTCTGGTATCCCTATTATACGGATATTATTACATTTCATATTGTCTTGTATTTCTCTTAATCCCTCTTCATTGTTTCTGAGCCTCTTTTCCTTTTCTCGCTCTTTCTGCATGTTTTTTTCTACTTTGTCCTCCAAGTCACTCATCCGATCTTTTGCTCCATCGATTCTGCTTTTCATTCCTTCTACTGTGTTCTACAGTTGAGAAATTGTATTATTCATTTCCTCTTGGCCCTTGTCAATAGTTTCTATTTCCTTTTTCATGTTGATATAATTTGCAGTGAGTTCATTTTAGGTTCCCTGTAGTTTCTGATAGCTCATTGAGAGCTCATGGATCTTCTTGACAACCATTGCTTTGAACTCAATATCTGATTGTTGAGTGGCCTCCATTTTATTTAGCATTCTTTCTGGGGCTTCCTCCTTTTTTCATTTGGGGATTGTTTCTTTGTCTTCCCATTGTTTGTGAGACTCTTCCTGTTAGCCTCAGCTTCTAACATTGATCTGTTCTGGCTCCCTGAATTTATGGTGTGAACTTCTGTGGTACAATAACTGTGAGATTCAGTGATGCAGTCTCCTTTGAGTATCCTGGTGATCACAGCTTCCACTGTCTCAGCTGTTGGAATGCCCCTCTTTGGGACCAACTCTGGTTTTTTCACTGTTCCAGGTTTTTTTTGGGGGGGAGGTTGGTCTCACTCATTGGTATTTAAAAAGAGAAAAAAGGAAGGAAAAATAAAAAAGGAAGAAAAAACAGGAAGCAAGAAGACATAAAATTGGAAGGAAAGGAAGAAGGAATAAAACACGAAAGAGTAGAGAGAAGGAGAAGAAGTTGAGGGGTAAAATAGATAAAAATAATATAAAATAATAAAAAATTATTTTAAAAAGAAAAAGGAACTAACAATAAAACAAACAAACAAACAAACAAAAACAAAACAAAACAAAACAAAAAACCTCTTACTGTTTTCACACTTGCCAAGCTGGATTTTCTGGTCTTGCTGGCTGAGCAAGTGTCAGCCAAACTTTCTGGTCTGGTCAAAGGCTGAGTGGTGAAGGTTTCGCTTTTGTCCTTGTTCAGCACTCAGTTATCTTTGGGCTACTCCTCCCAGGGCTAGCTTGGCTCTCCGCACAGGGCCTTGGGCGTATACGCTGAGCCTCCTGGGGAGCATGCACTTTCCCGAGTTCATGGGTGTGAGCTCGGGTCTCGTGCACTCACCCCAACTTCATGGGAGTGAGCTCCAGGTTTCCCATGGATCGTGCGCACTCCCTGAGTCCACATGCATGGCTCCGATTCTCCTATGGATCGTTCACTCTCCCCTGGTTCCCAGCTTGGGCCATAGGCCTCAGGTCATTCAGTTGTTCCCTTTGTGCACGGGCACCTTTGGCCACAGGTCTCTGGTTGTACAGTCATCTGCTATTGCATGTGGACCTGGTTTCCTCCCTAGAGCCCCGTGGCAGGCCTGGCAAGTGCTGGGCCCAGGGCCTCAGCAGCCCTGGTCCCCACACTGATCCCTGGGCTCTAATTGTTCTGAAGTACTCTTTTTACCATCTGGTTTTTCAATGTCCGCTACAACCTTCGATCTCCTACTTTCAAATATGTTGTGTTTCCGCTTGTTGACCCCTCTGTTTCTCTGCAGATTGGCCAGGTTCCTATCCCATGTGCAGGGTGAAATGGAATCTCCTCCCTCCTACCACACCACCATCTTCCTTCTCTAAATTGGATCTTTTAATAACTCATTACTTTCTTCAGAGTGCATTGTAATGGTATAAATTTCTTGGGTCCTCATATAGCCTGAGTTTCCTGTCCTCAGGAATAAATTCTACATATATAACTCCTATGGGAAGCAAATGTCTGTAACTGAATGAGTGCATATTGAATAAACAATCTCCCTTAATATCAAGATTACAAAATTACTTTGTATATTACTATATGGTATAGATTACATTTTCCCCATACACATAATACTTATTATAATTATTTTTATTCCTTGGGCTATTTCCTAGCAGCATAAAGTATGGATTATCAAACTGTGTGCAAAGGAAGTTTTGCAATACTTTTTGAGAAAAGGTCATTTTTTTCCACTGATATGTCACTTGATTGTATCTTTTACACAGTTGTCTCCCAGGAACTTAGGGAATTTTGATATTTAACTAAGAATAAGAACTGTGATTATGTTAATGCTTTATGGGCCAACTCCAGACCTAGGAAATGCAATGATTTTCACAGGACTTTTTGGAAGTAACTGATTCTAGGTTGAATGTTGAGCATGAAGAAAGGGTATAGATGTAAGAAATTATGTCTAGCACTAACTTAATTCTCATTTATATTTATATTCCACATTAGTAATTACACAGTCTCAGACAGGGAAAATGCCCTTCTCTTTTATCTTCCTGGAAAGACATATTCTAGAGAACATTGACTTGGCAAACATATCTTAAATTCTTAGAGTAATACTGACACTTGCTACTCTAGCATCTTCCAAAAATAAACAAAAAAGCACACACAATTATAAAAGCATTTATAATGAAAATAGCAAATGTATAGTTCCAGATGTTAAAGAAAGTGTCTTTCAATTTAATGGATTAATGTTATGTACTCTGGAACACAATTTCCAGCTCTGGAATCTTCTGATGACTTTCAGAATGGCAAAAGTATTATTCTGGAATTATCCTGGGAGACATTGACCTTCATAAACTTTCTCTTCTTCCCATGTACATCTCTTTTTCTTTCTGAAAAATTAATTTTAGCACTTTGGCTCTAAACAAACCAAGGAACTAAAAATCAATTGTAGTTTTTTTTTTTTTTTAAAGTAAAACACAGCCAGGTAATAAATCAATGGAATATACAAAGTACTTTGCATATTTTAAAAACAAAATCAATAATGATTACATAGTTGGCTTCAGTTGCTCATGTATTATTGTTTGTCCTCAAATTTTTGCAACAGTTAAGGTTGAAAGATCACATAAAATCTATTATCTTTATTATGGAGAAAAGAAGATGATACTTCTAGAAAAATAACAGTAGCTCAAATGGTGTTGAAAGATATTGTGCATTATCATAGGTAATTATGTATGACATATTCCAGTTGAGGATGTATTGTATTTACATATCCTCAGTAAATAGCATACAGTCTTAGAAAACTATATCTGATACATGGTAGGTACTCATTAAACATTTATGGAATAAATAAATAAAAAACATTACTCTTTTACTAGTGAAATTTTAATCTCACAAAAGACTAATATCTTTTTTAAACCTTTTTAAAAACATTTTATTTATTTATCTTTAGAGGGGAAGGGAAGGAGAGAGGGAGAGAGGGAGAGAAATATCAATGTATGGTTGCCCCTCATGCGTTCCTTGCCAGGAACTGGCCTGCAACCCAGGCATGTGCCCTGACTGGGAATCGAACTGTGATCCTTTGATCCTTTGGTTCACAGGCCTGTGCTCAATCCACTGAGCTACACCAGCCAGGGCAAGACTAATATCTTTGAAATTTTAAAAAAGTTAACATTAACTTCAAGACTTAGTAGAAAGGTACAAGTCTTAGTATTTTTCAGCTAAGAAATGGGTATCCACTGAAGAATGTTACATGAAATTAATAATAAATTTAAGAAGATAGACATTACTATTAACTAATTGAATTGATATAGCAACATAAATATGTTTAAATATATGAATAATTTGTTAATATGTTTTCTAATGTGCAATATTTCTAAATGTTAAATCATGCTTTGTGATATCTTCAGGATAATTATGATAACTATTTTGTTCATCAATAAGTTAGTAGTAAATAATGAAGTGATTTTGAAGTTACACTAAAAAAAAGTCAAATCATCTGGACATGGCCAAGGAAAAACTTATTTTTTATTCAATTTCCCTGGCTGGTGTGGCTCAGTGGATTGAGCACCAACTTGTGAACCAAAAGGTATCTGATTCAATTGCAGTTCAGGTTACATACCTGGGTTGCAGGCCAGGTGCCTGGTTGGGAAAGGGGGAGAGGCAATCAACTGATGTTTCTCTTGCTTATCAATGTTTCTCTCCATCTCTTTCTCCCTTTTTTCCTTCTCTCTGAAAATAAAATCTTTAAAAAAACCCGAAATTCAAGTGTTAAAATAGATGTTCAGCAACAATGAATGTTAAGTATGCATCTCAAAAATCCAATAAGATATTTAGGTCCATCTTTTAATTTATTTTGGAAGGCAGATTGCAGGCATGATTTTTTTTTTCATTTGTCTCTTAACCTACGCTCTTTCTATAGGCATCTTTTTTTTTCTATTTTTTTTTAAATTAAATTTTATTTTAATTGTTGTTCTTATACAGTCCTCTGTTTTCTACTCCCATCCCGTCCCTCCACCCCAGCCCTCCACAGCTCCCTTCCATTTCCACCCCCCCCCAGCTTTTGTCCATATGTCTTTCATACTTGTTGCTCTAATCCCTTCCCCTTTTCCCTGGATATTCCTATCCCTCTCCTCTCTTATTCTCAATTTCAGTGTCTTTGGTTATATTATGCTTGTTTGTTTGTTTTTTTTGATTAGGTTCCTGTTAAAGGTGAGATCATATGGTATTTGTCTCTCACCTCCTGGCTTATTTCGCTTAGCATAATGCTCTCCAGTTCCATCCATGCTGTCGCGAAGGGTAGGAGCTCCTTCTTTCTTTCTGCTGCGTAGA